>JAQQSB010000863.1:0-184960 GCA_029721515.1 Synanceia verrucosa | reverse complement strand
GTAAAAATAAAACGATCACGACGGAGAATTTGGAGGGTCGGGGGGTTTCCCCATAGCAACGGAGTCGGATAACGAACGGAGTCGGAGAATATTATTATATTATATATTCCCCCCTTTTGATTAGATTACTTTAGCTGGTTTATTAAACTGCCCAGAGATTGAGAAGAAAAAGTTGCATGAAAGCATTAGCCCATACACAAACACCCACATGATGAGCCTGATAGTTACTGTTAAATGATGGATTTAAAACATATTTCGGATAGTAAACACATTTTCCCGCCTTCCAGTTTTTAGCCGGGAAAATTATTAGCCCATTTTGTTTTCTTCAATTTTTTGTGCATTCTAATAGGCCCACTAAACGATAATACAATGAACACAAAAAAAAATGCAGCTGGTCAAAATACTTTATGTCCATTTGACATTCTTGTTAATTGTTTCCCCGGGGTATATAAGAGGCCATTTAGTAAAAGCAGCATTGCACATGCAAAGGCCAGAGGGCCCCACATTCGCCAGCACAACTCAGAAGGTCACCCCTCACATAATCCCCAAAAAAAAAGAATTATGTGAAGCAACAAAGGCAGCCATTTTGGCACTGCGGGAAATTGGCATGGGGAGAGAAGGTGTAAAAACTGAAGATCTCCAAGACAGCCCCATTCCAACAAAACAAGCTGAACATGGCACTCCCAAAATTGTACCGGCCGGGGCAGGAAACGTTTTTCTACCCCAGAGGACCGGCACTCATCCGTCCTGTGTCGGGAATCGCCAGCCCTGGGGCCCTTTAAAAAATGAGGCATGTCGAGAAAGGGACTGCTGGGCAAGGACAGTTCAAACCGACTTGTTGAAGCTTAAGCCAGAGCTTTTAAGGCCCCTTCATCAATGAAAGGCAGGGGAAGGGCCCCGGGTTATTTTTGTCGAGACCACAAGGTTTGGGACTGTTGATGATTGGGCAAGGTTCTTTCCCCGTGATGAATCCACTTTTAATTGATGCCCACCGGGCCCAAATTTCTGGTTTGGGGGAAGCCGGAAATTACAACCCAGACTGTCTTGCCCCCACAGTAAAAAAAGGGGTGGATACTATCTGGGTTGTTTAGTCTGGGGGGAAAAGGGGAAAAAGCAATTGTGTGAAGGCCAATGAACCAGGGCAAGTAAGGGGAAACCCCTTTAAAACAGTCTTCCATCAGTGGAAACTCTTTCTGCCTAATGACTGGGTTTTCCAACAAGAAAAGCCCCCTTTCCAACGGCAAGGTCAGAAAGCCTGGGTAAACCACAAATTCGACCCTGCCCTGGCCTGCTCAATCACCGATCTTAACCAATTTAAAACCTGTGGGAAAAACATCAAACTCAAATGGGGAACCCCAAAAAAACAAAGAAAATTTTTTTGAATTTGTCCAACAGGAATTGCGTGACAGCAGAACAATGTCAGGTGGTGGAGAGACAAGACGCATGGCGCAGTCATAAAAAACAATGGTTATGAATCAAGTATTAACTTGTTTTATCGTGTTTAAAGCAAACAGAAAAAAAACATGGAATGCTTAAAAGTGTTTTTGGGGAAAAGCCAAGCTTTGATGTAAGAATTTAAGTAATTTTGGTTATTATCAAAAAAACCAGGGAAAAATGAATAACCCTTTAGTTCTTAAATTAAACTCTTGAGCTATTTTTGTTGTTCTATTATAATTGTCCAAACAAATGTATTTTTTAGTTGAGCCAGGAAAAATTAAAAGAAATTGAAGAAAACAAGGGTGGTCTAAAAATTTTTTCCATGATTAGTACATGCACACCCGACCGGGATTGGGTCATACAGGCTGATTGTCCTTTTTGTCATGAAAATAAAGATGATCTTGAGGGACATAACATCTGTATTTTGTATCATAACATTATGAGGGCCCTTTATTAATTATAGAAGAAGGCTTAAAATACGGGAAATGTCTGTTGTTCTGATTATACAGATAGTCGGTGAAATTTGCATTTCTTTCATATATAATTCTGTAGCATCATTCAGTTCCAAGTGTGTCATGTTGAAAGTGCTCCTGTAGGACAGTAACGTGGCTGGTTAGAAGTATGTGTGTGAATTTGTTAATGAATGTGTTTTTTGGGACATTAGAACAGCAGCCTGTAGTAGCGAGCGCAAAAGAGGAAACTGACACCGCTCAGCGTAGTTCAGTAACCACGGTAGTAATATTTATAAAAAAATGACTGTATGTTTTTACCACAAACATTAGTTTTGTTTTTGACTGAAGAAATATCCAAAAATTTTTTTTAATTGAACCCTGTTCAGTTTTGATCTAAAAAAATATTTTTGATTCCATTATTTTTTTTTGTTTTAAATATCTTGTTGGTTTTAAATCATTTATTTGATTGAATAATTAAAAAACAAAATTCTCTCCATTTTAAAAATGATCACCTGTATCTAACCAGAGACGGGTGCTATTTCTGATTTGATTTTCACAGTATGTTATTTTCTGATTGGCTGCAGCGTCGCCCTGATGAGCTCTGTGATTCCCAGAGGTTTGCTAAAATCCCACTGCTCAAAAGGGTGAATGGGGAGAAATACCAGGTGGGGGCAGGTGGGGGTAAAAGGGGTTTAAAAATGTGTGTGACACTTGAGATCCAGGGTTAAAGATGATGGATTTAAAAGGGAATCCTGTCATTAGCTAGCAGCCTTCAATAACACACTGTGGTGGAGCAATAGACCAAAATGAAAAGACAAACTTAAATAATCAGACGGGATAGAGCCAGAGAGTTAAACAGTGATGCGGGCCCTTCACTGGGGGGGAAGGGGGGAGAGCCGGGGAGACCTGAGGAGCTCATAACAGAGATGGAGACAGAGTTATTTTTGCAATAACGACACCAAAACGCAAGCATTTGTCCATTTAACTCCACTTTAAGTTTTGAAAAGAAAGGGAAAAAAGCAGAAATTATTCTAGTTTTTGTTTCATAATTGATTTTTATTCTTAAATTTTTGATTTTTTCAGATCACATCAGATCCAAGAGCGAGTTAATGAGTGAATATTTAAAAAATTAATCTTTAAATGATTAAAGGGTTTGATAACGTTCACAAATATTGAATGAAATAATGTCTGACATCCCCCACACCGTCCACAGTGTTGCCTCACGTTTTTTGTCCGCCTGTTGGGTTTTTTTTTTTCATATGGTTGCGGGCTTCAAAGCTTTGACTTTTTCTCCTACAGCCTTTTAAAGACAGTAATGTTATATGATTACAACGCCCCTCACCTTCAGTCTCCCAGTGCCCTTTGAACGCCTCAGCTGAAATTTTGTGTGTCACTGGAGCTTTTTTACTGAGTCTTAGAGAGGTGTTTGTCTCTTCAAAGATAATTTTAAATAAAAAAGTGGAAAAAATAAATTTGCACAGGATCAGGGGTTTAAAATCAAAAAAAATATGTTGATAACTGGTGTGTTTACACCTCAAAGCAGCATTTTTTTCCTACTTTGTTAGAAATGTTAGCAAGGGCTAACGGTCGCAACATAACGTTTTAGGTTAGTAAAAAAAAGAGCTGAATTTTTTCCCCACTAAATAAGAACTGTTGTCTTGTTCACCCCCCACCAGTTAACTAGATAGGGAAGCAAATCTGTACCATAACAAATTAAAATGTTAAAGAAATGTTTTTTCATTGATAGTATTTTTGACTCATGAATAAAATGAGTAATAAATCAATTTGAATTTAATCCCACGGGAGAGTAATACGCCCTGACCCCCTCAGTCTGACTGACCGAACGAACAAAAGATGGGAGGCGGTGTAATTCAACACGGGAGAAAGAAGAGAGACAAGAGGAGAGGAGAAGGTCATGGGTGTTTCCCAAAAGGTTCCGCAACGTGTTAGTATTTCCCTAATCCAACGAGGGATCTACCCCCAGGTTTTTCCCCAACAGCACGTCCAACCACAATTCCGATGTTTAAACTAACGAACCATGCACGCTGAACGAGGAAAGGTTTCCAAAGCTTATTGCGATGCACGAAGTGATCGAAATTTTGGTCGTTCAAACGAATAGCATGGAGCTGTCGTGAATTTTCCCAGGTGACGCCATGTCCCTTCTTCTTTTGGGGCCGAAATTTAGGATTAGGGACCTGTGATCCATGATCCCCCCCAGCATGAATGAAGGATGGCATTTTAACTTTCATCACATTTGAGGGAAAGACGAAGTTATGTTGTAAAAAAACCATGTTTGTGTTGAAATTTGATTGTAAGTAATGCCCCCCCATTAAATAATTATTTTATGTAATATTATATTATATTATATTATTAGATAGATAGATGGATTTGATAAAAAAGATAATAAATGAGGGGGAATTTTTTATAAACTATGAGATAAAAAAAAAACAGAAATATAAATCTGACAGTTACACTGCACTTGCAAAAGACAGTGTTCCCACAGTTACACATAAGATTTCTAACCACAAAAGAAACATTAAAGGGGCCAAAAAAAAGGTGGTGACCAATACGATGAACAAGTGGTCTTAAAGTTCACAAAAAGGAATACACCAGTCGATACTGAAATACAATGACAGAAATTTTATAGGTTTCACATCGCGCAAAAGTGAATCATTTTATTGCCCCCAGGGGGATTTGAACCCATGCCAATAAACATCATGTTAAAAACTGCAGGGCCCATTTAACCAAGTCCATCCCACCAAAATAATGTAAGAGCTGTAATGATAGGGGGATGTAAATATTTTTTTTTAAAAATTTTTTCATTAAAAACAAAACCCTCGTTCTGCTTTCAGTGGAGGGAAAAATGATCATGTTGATGAATATTTCAAAATTTTAAAGATTCACTGGCTTGATGGAAATAAAAATTGCTTTTGGCCAACACGCCCCAGCAACGAATATCCAAAACTCCGAGGCCTAAAAATCTGGAAACTACTCTTGACGACGGGAACAAACTGACGCGTTTCCCAACCCAAGACGACGGATTTGGAGATTTTGGGAAAAGGGGGAAAGGGAAGTTCGGGCGCCCCGAAGTACCAGGCATCACCCGGGGTTTTATGCAACTCCGTTATTTGGGGAAAAGGGACCCCCTGTTGTCATGGACTTTTGGTGTAGTCAGAAACAGCGGAACTTCCCCCCCATGTCAAACGTGAGGTGTGAGGAGGCCAGTGCCCTGAACGGGAACAAAAACAGCCGAAACAGCAGGTTTCAACTCAGGTCTTTCTTCCAAAAGTTGTCAACAACAACAAAAAAAAAACACTTTTACCTTCTGATCACCAGACACTCAAGGTAAGATTTCAAGCTTGGTAACATGCAAGGAGCTGCAGGTCTGATTTATTGTAAATGAAATCGCAGCTAAGACACATTTTGGCCGTAGAGCCACCACAATATTATCAAAGGGAAAGGGTGAGAAAATACTTGTGAGGCTTTTCTTTGACGCTGTTTTACTACACATAAATTCATGTGAAAAATGGGTTTAAGCCTGAAAATCTTCACGAGCCTGTTAATGTGGACTGGGCATGTGGACATCTCTGTGCATTCTGCTGTATAATACTGTATGCGTTACCAATCCTTTTTGCACTTTAGCTTTTTTAAAATATGAACTGGTGCCAACACTTCCCCTTGACCAATATATTATTATAATTTATAAAAAAATTATGATAATACAATCCATTACAATTTTTGTTTTAAATTTTTATGCTTGTATAGACAGTTGTGGCTATCAAACGACCATTTAAAGGACCAGAATACAGGAAAAAACATCTACTCTTAGAACTCCTCTGGGGAGGATCAATTCTCCCCTTAGACCTTGTATACTTTTTATAGATATATGACAATACTATTAATTCAGCATGATCCTGATCCCACCTCAAGTTATGGGGGTACAAAATTTAAATTTCATTATGTATCTTTTGTTGGCCTTCATTTTAATTTTAAACAAAACTATCCAATAATCCAAGGAATTGTTGGGCTGTATGTTTTTTTTCGCCATTTATGTCTGGATGTTTTTTTATAACTATATCGCTTTTTTTTTGATTTTTTATTCTGGTTTTGAACATATTCAAAATAAAGTTCAGGGAATTTACTTCTTTTCTTTTTTTTTATTTCTTCCAGCTGAGGTTTTATGTTCAGTCCTCCCTGCAGAGGTTTACCACAGAGGTCAACCCCACCAGCCATTAATACAAAAAAAGAAAACCCCAACAACACCTTTTTTTCTGTTTGGCCAAAAGAAAGAACTATGAGCCACAAGTCCATCCAAAGAGCCCTTTTAAAGGGGGAGGGTTAGGGGAAAGGAAAAACACATCCCCCAAATAAGTTTATAGTATGCCTTGTATATGTCAGTTGTGCTTTTTAAAAATGTCAAAGTTTGGTCAGCTAGCTAATTTGATGGATTCTTGCATTCATCAACATCTAAGTAGCACAGATCTTCAAGTAGCTACTCATAAAATTTTACCCTGCTTATGACAGTGTGTCAATTTAAAAATACACATACTGTAAATGTTGCTTGTCACTGTTGGAAATTACAATTTTTATGTACTTCTCCCATGTTTTGTGCACAATACACTGATGCCTTTGAAACATGTCATGTAAACTTTGATCAAAGATTAGAAATTTTTGGGAGCGAGAGAGAGGTTTTAGGGATGGGACATGCATGTATGCATCAAGCTCCATCTAATGATTTTTGTATATTATCCGTGAAAACTTTAATTCCATAAATGATCAGCTGATATCCGATGCAAAGTGCGGTTTCTGCATGTTGTGTTGTGGCATGGTGCGAAAACACTTCATCCATGTGCGGTATTGCACATGGATGCACTCCGATCGGCAACTATCACCGCAGAACTCCACCACTGGTTTTGAATTCCTTCCTTAATGGAGACAGTTTGTCCTTATTATTATATGCCCAAACATAACATGCTTCATTATTACTGGAACAGTCAGCTCAGATCTTCAAGACCTTTTCCCAAAAGCAAACTATTTCAAATTTTAAAAAAAGTTTACATGTGAAAACCAGACGGGTTACAAAAAGGTTTCCAACTCTTTTCATAAAAGGGATCTGAACAATGGGACTATCGCTCAAAGCAGCCAAGATAAAGCTAAACTGTTGTGGAGAATGTGGGCATCAATCCCACTACCCTCACATACTAAGCGAGCACTCTACTGTTTGGGGTGAATTTCCTGTATGGAATGCTGCCATGTAGCCCATGTAGATCATCTCATCCCATACTTTTCCAGACTCTTGAAGGTCTCCTGATCAGACGCCTACTGTAATTCATCAGATACAGTAGACGAGGTGCTGAGATCAATATCTCTCCAAGTTCAAATTCCATCGTTGTTCCAGACAAGCTTACTTTTGTCTGCAAGTTGACGTGTTGGAGGTGATGCGCTGCCAAACATTGTGCTCCACACAAGTTTACATGGTTGACTCCATGTTCTGCTAATCTGTTGTCCTGCTGGCCCTAATTCAAGGTTCAAGTCCTTTATTGTCATTATGCACATCAAAAAAATTTTTGAGAGTCCCCGGCTTAAAGGCACACATGAATAAAGAAAAAAATAAAGATATTGACAGAGGGAGGAAAGGGGGCACAGCAAGAAGGTACTGTCTAAAAGTCCCGGGCCCGGGACTTTATTTTAGAGTTTACATGTTCCCCCCGTGTCTGTTTGGGTTCCCCCTCCGGTACCCCGGCCTCCCACCACCCAAAAAAACATGCATGGGGATTAGGTTAATTCCAATTTAAATTGACCGTAGGTGGAATGGGAGTGGAGGGCCGTCTGTCTCTGTGTCCTGTGATGAACTGCAGACTTGTCCAGGTGAAAACCCTCCCCCGCCCTAAAAACAGTTGGGATAGGCTCCAGTCCCCAAATACGCTTACATGTTGATGTATCAGCTTTTAAACTCCAAAAATAAATATATGATACAATAAAACTGGAGCAGGTACTTTAAAATTTGAAAAATTTTTGTAGAACAGTGTTGTATTTTTGCCAACAGCCCAAAGGGAAATGTTTTTTGGTAATAATAATAATAATAGCGGGTTTAAATGAGTGTTTTTTTTTTTATGTATTTGTGTACTTATTGATGCCGATAACTGATGGATCAGCTAGCTAAAAAAGTTTTGTCTTCATTTTCAGGAAAATGAGCAGGGGTTTTTTTGTTAAACACTTCAGTTGTGTCGGGGCTCTGTTCTAATCTGTTTTGACTTTTCCCCTAATCTGCTTTATCTGTATTCTAATCTGCTTTGATCTGAAATTGTACTCTTTTAAATTTTTTGCACATTTTTCCCCCGGCAACCGCAAAGTAACTAAGTATTGTAAAAACAATAAGGCAAACACCATGTATCTTAATGCATAATGCATGTATACACACACACACACACACACACACATCATTTCAGTGTCCAGTGACCAGTCCAGTTAACAACAGACAGGGGTCAAAGGGCAGGCCTTTTTTAACCAGACATGCAGTGAAAATTTTTGAACTCACAGCGGTTAAACTGTAGAAAAGCTTGAATCTCTGCTTGCAGGGGGAATTTTCCAGAGTGGGCCACAGACGGGTAAGAAACCCCAAATTCACATGTTGGCAACATCTTTAAAAAAATTTTTTTTTTCAACTGAACATGGTTTTTATAGTTTTATTGTTTTTTGGTTGAGGAAAATGTTGGCAACATGTACCCTTCTGTTCGATGATATTATCAAAGTCACAGGCAACAGTTCTCATTGAAAATAAGATGACCTAAAATTAGCTAAGTATTATTTCGGGAAGGCTGCTGACGAGATAAGAATAATAGCTGGCGCCAAATAAATGCAAAGATAAAATTGTTCTGCATGAAGGCAATTGTGCCCGTGGAACGGTAGGTAACGTTAACTTGTTATTATTTAGCGGGGCATTATCTGTATTCCCCCCTGTTTATGCCTGTGAAGTGATAGAATATTTGTCATAAATTCTAAATGTTTAAATGTTACGGAATTCATTTGTACTATTTAACTGAAAACCACATTTAACATGTTAGTTACCGGGTTTCAACATTTGCCTCCATCCACTAACGCTTATCCAGCACACAGCCGCTTGATGGAGCATTTTGTCGGACTTTAAACAGAACAATGATCCCAAATAAGGTTGTATTCCGACAAAACGACCAAATACTCTGGTCATCTATCTGTATCAACGGGGATCATGAGTCGGCAAAAAGTCATTATAAGCCAGCGCAAAATATGCCGAAAATACCGAAAGGGCAGATTAAGTAAACTATTTTAAAAGCTCAAAAGGGGGGGTTTGGGTTAAAAAATCAAATATTTACACACGGAAAAAAAAAAACACAAACCCTTTTTGACGGTCGAAAAGTACAATCAACAACCCTATGCATGTTTTTGGATGGTGGGGGGGCCGGAGCCCCCGGGAGAGAACCCATGCAAACACGAGGAGAACATGAAAACCCACATGGGGGAACCCGGGTACCTTTTTGCTGTGAGGCACAGTGCAACCATTGCACCACCGCCGCCCAAAATGCCATAAAAGGGAGAAAAAAACAGACCCCTGGGTGTACCCTTTTAGCCTAGCTCAGACAACGTTTTAGCAAAGAGCTAACTGCCAGTAGCGGGGTTCCGGAACCTGTCACCCAAGGGAACCACCCCTAATTTATGCAAGAATTTGCCGAAATAACAAAAAAACAGTTGTGAAAAAAAAATTCACCCCCCACAGTGTTCACAGAGGGGGGAGACTATCAGTGAGCCCAAAAAAATTAAAATGTCCCAGACTGAAATATTTTTTTTAAAGCTGAAAGTTTATTTTAACTTTGGGTCAATGGAGAATTCCCTATTTCCAGAGTCAGCCCCAGCGGCGAGGGGAATTGAAATTTTTTTGAACGGGGGAAGTGGTTCCCTACTTGGAGAACCCCACAACTGCTCCCCTTGATCTAAATGGGGAAAATTTGGGCCCCTCTTATTATATTTTACATAATTATTGTATTTTGTGTTTATACAGCTTTTTACATGAAAGCAAACATAAAAAAAGGTATGGTCTAAAGTAGCTGTATAGAACAGTATGTCTTAATTGATAGCATGAAGCATTTGTTAATCATGATTCGGGTTTATATTAACTATGCTCTTATTTTCATAGTAATCAAGAAAATTTTGAAATGGGAGCAGACCAATAGCTGGAAGAAAACGGTTATGGTAAAAAAATGATGTTTGAGCTTTACCGTACAACCCCCAGAACCCAGCACCAAATGGTTCATAAAGGATCTTTGTTAGGTTAAATACGGGAACCAGTGAACCATTTAAAAAAAAATGAAAATGAATCAATTATCAAAATAGCGCCGATCACCATTGATTACTCTCCAATTTTTTTGGCCTTCCACATCTTTTTTGATGCAGGTATCAAACAAGACTTTTATGATATCTATCCTTAACCTAAACTTACGGGGTATATCTTATCTTTATGATCTGTCCCTGGTTAACAGCACCTGCCTGACGGCAGGGGACCAGGCTGAACGCCCTGCAGTCCCGGGATCATGATGGGGAGCAGTAAACTAACATTCAGTGTCTCAGTAGACATGGATGATTTGGCTGCTCAGAGCTATAGGGAGGCACCCAGGGTGGTGCCCCCCCAGCATGTTTTCCCCCATCTTAACCCCAGTTTTGGAGGGCCTCAGCTTTATGCACTGCTTACCCTTTGCTGTTTTTTCCTCCATGTTTTTTTTCTGCAAGAGAGAAACAGAAGATTAAAAAAACAGTAAACAAAAAAAATAGGGAAAAAGGAGAGAACTTATTGATGAGGCAGACGGGCTAAATATCTGTGTACCCCCTTTGTGTGTGTTTTTTTTACATTCATGTGTGTTTTTTTTCCCTTTCGTCCTTTACGTTTCGGGATCAGCCTGTAGTTTCGGGGACCTCCCACGGTATTTCGTTTTCTAGGGGGACAAAAACCACACAGAGGAGGGGGGGTAAAAAGAAGCAGTTACCTGTCTACCAGGCTGACACCTGAAAACTCTGACATTTGGGATATAACCAATAATTTCATCAGAGCTACCAGTCATCCCCCTAAATCTTCTAAATGGCCTTTTTTCTGGGACAAAGAAATAAGTCCAGAACAGCCTCATGTACAATTAGGAGAGTTTTCCTTTCCCCAAGAAAAGTCATTTTATTTTAGATTGATTGAACTGGGTTTTTTTTCTGTTATTCTGTTGCCCCAATGCATCCAACATTTAATTATTTTAACATAACAAATTATTTTCATTATTTATTAATAGTTAATTGTTTGGTCTGTATCAATTTTAAAAAGCCTACGATGACATTTTCCCAAAATATCTTATTAGTCTGACCAGCAGGCTAAATACGGGAAAAACCGGGAAGCATTTTTTAAAAAATGAAAATGAATCAATTATCAAAAAGTTGTCGACGACTTTTTTTACTCCCCAAAACCCTTTTTTGGCTCTGACTGACATTTTTTTGATGCAGGTGTTGAGACAAGACGTTAGATATCTATCCTTAACCTAAACTTACTGTATATCTTATCTTAAAATGACCCTGTCCCTAAAAAAGGGGCCCTGCCTGCCAGCGGGGGGACCGGGCCCGATGACGCCCTGCAGCCCCCGGGACTGAGGGGAAGGCCTGCCCAACATTCAGTGTCTCAGTAGACATGGATTTTTTTTGGCGTTTGGACCCCATAGGGACCCGACCCAGGTGGGGGCACCCAGCATGTGCTCCCCACACTTTCATCCACCCGAGGTGGTCAGTGACCCCATGTCCCGGAAGAGCACCTGCAGGACCCCGGGGACTTGGCTGGTCAGGACGGGGAGCTGGTACCATGGGGCTGCACTGAGTAATTTTTTCCAAAATTTCCAGAAGTTGTTGATGAACAGAACCACCAAAGAGCAAAAGGAGGAAGGGGATGAAACCAATATATCGCAGAGGGTTTCAAGTAGTAATCTGTATTCCCCCGCCAGAGAATTTTGGGATCCAGATCCATGCCCAGTGGTTGTTGTCAGTTTTTTCCCAACTTTTCCCCCAAAGGGGAATTGATTGTTTCCCCCTTTTAAAGTTAGGGTCCCTGAGAAAAAATTAAAAAAAAGATGATTTTTCAGAATTAAAACACCATATAACTTTTTTTGGGGGACAGTGGGGGAAAAAAAGGGGTACTGCCACCCCAGAAAAAGGGTTTCCCTGGTTCTTTCCCCGGGCCCGGGGCCCTTTCCCCTGTTTTTCTCCCCCCCGTGGGGGTTTCCCTCCGGACCCCGTTTTCCTCCCACCATCCAAAAAATGGGGGGGATTAGATTAATTGGCAAATTTTAAATTGACCGAGGTGGAATGTGAGGTGGGGGTTTGGGGTCTGTCTTTAGGGTGTCCGGATGAACTGAGACTTGTCCAGGGTGTACCCTGCCTTCCCCTCTAAGAAGCGGGGATAGGCTCCAGTCCCCAAAAAAGTTTTCATGTTGATGTATCACAACACCCCAATAATATAATATATGATACAATATGAACTGAGCAGGAAATTTAAAACCTTGAAAAATTTTTGAAAAAATTTTGTATTGACAGCTAACAGACCACAGGAAAATGTTTTTTGGGGAAACAAAATAGCTGGTTAATGAGTCCCATTTTTATGTATTTGTGTACTTACCTGATGCCATAACTTTTTGGATCAGTTTAGCTCAAAAGTTTTGTCTTCATTTTGAAAAGGGGTTTGTCTTCGTTAAACATTTCAGTTTTTTCCCCGTTTCCCTAATCGCTTTAATTTATTCTAATCTACTTTGATCTGTTTTTCTAATCGTTTTGATCTGTACCTAATCTGTTTTGATCTGTCTTCAATCTGCTTTGTTTCGTATTTTTAATCTGCTTTGATCTGTCTTCTAATCTGCTTTGATTTTTGTATTCTAACTTTTTAATCTGTTTTCCCTAATCTACTTTGATCTGTATTCTAAATCTGTTTTGATCTGAATTTCAAACTGTTTTTGATCTGTCTTCTTCTGCTTTGATCTTTCTTTCAATTTTTTTGGATCTGTATTCTAATCTGTTTTGATCTGTACTGTACCTTCTATTATTATTTTATTTTGGTTCCCCGGGCAACCGCAAATTAACTAAGTATTGTCAAAATCAGTAAGTGCATTAAACACATTAATGATTTAATGCATAATGCATGTATACACACACAAAATCAGTCTAGTGTCCGTGACCAGTCCAGTTAACAACAGACAGAGGGGGTTCAAGAGGCCTTTTTTTTATCCAGACATGCATTTAAATTTGAATTTACAGCGGTTAAACTGTAAAAAAGTTTGAATTCTCCCTTCAAAATTTTCCCAAGTGGCGCCACAGACGGTAAGAAACCCTTAACATTCAAAATGTTGGCAACATTTTTTCAATTTTTTTTTCAACTGAACAGGGTTTTTTTATAGTTTTTTTGTTGTCGGTTGAGGAGATGTTGGAAAACATGAAAATTTCTGTTCATGATTTTATGGGTCCAGGTTAACATTTCCCACTGAGAAAGATGACCCGTTAGCTAAGTATTATTTCTGAAGGGCTCCCATTTTGGATAAAAATTTTACATGTTATCCCAAAAATAAATGCAAAGATAAAATTGTTTTGAAAGGAAGGTGAACTGGCCCGGGGAGACGGTAGGTAACGAACCTTGTCATTATTTAAAAAGCTGATTATCTGTATTCTACCTTTTTTTTTTGCCTTGAAGGGGATAAAAATTTTTGTCATAAATGGTTGAAATGTTTAGAACATCGTTTGTCTTAGGGGAATGTACCCTGTCTTATGCAAACATTTTTACGACCAAATTCATGTTTATTAGATGCTAATGGGAGTGCTAATCCCCAATTAGCCTACTTCTGGGGTCTTTGCCCTACTGTAACATCTAAATGGGGGAAATTTCCCCCTTCCTATTAAAACATGTACATAATTATTGTATCTCTGTTTATACAGCTAAGCTGACAAAAGGGAAACATGAAAAAGAATTCTACAGTTGTATAAAACCAGATGTCTTCACTGACAGCATGAAGCTTTTTGTTAAGCTAGATATGAAGGTGTATGAGCAGTCGGGAACAAAAAGTTGCCCAGATTTTTGATGAAATAGTAAGGAGTCACCTGAACCTTCTGAAATGCGGGAACAATGAAGAACTTGGTAATCACTGACCATTCAGAAATATGTTCATATTATATTTGGGGAGGGGATACCCCTTTAATTTTCAATAAAATATGTTTAAATTTTAAAAAAAAAAACCACCCCAAAAGATTCATTTTCAAACACAACATGTTTTGAACTTGTTTTTCCCGGGTGTTTGTTCTCACATGTACAAAAGAATGTAAAAAACCAAAAACCCTTTAAAAATATAAATAACTAAAGAAAAAACACCAGGATATATTCAGGACTTTTTTATTTTTAAACATAAAGTGTCACCAGTAGCCTCAAATATTTTCTTTTTGGGGAAAATGAATCCCACCATAGTATCTCCTAACAGCTAATATTTACATGGTTGACAGTTTCTACAGGAGCCCCTTATCCAGTTGAGCGTTAGCTCCAATGTCCCCAAAAACATAGGAACCATGTCAAAAATTCAGAAAACCAGTTTTTAACTCCCCCGTCAAAAACGCCCTGTTAGCTACAGAGTGTAAACCCTTGTTCGGGAAGCTCCCTTTTCTGGGTCACATTTGGGTTAAATTTAACATTGAACTACAGCGTTTTCCATAGCGGGACACGAAACATCACCCCCCAGTAATGAAAAAGATTTCCTGTCTCCAGGGGGGGGGCGGGTCAGAAACAGCTCAGGCATTTAAAAGGTACAGACACAAAAAAAGCCCTTTCAGAAAAGTCAATACGGGATTTTTAACTGGCTGCACCAGACCGGGGCCTAAGTTTACCCCTTTGAATACAATATTGTTGGACGCCTGAGACCTCATAAAATTCCCAAAAAGACTGTATAATAGGGGCCCTTTTAAATTTTTCCAAAACCCACCAGTGGTAATTTAAAAAAATATACTGATATAAACAAAAACATGTTATTAACATAAAGACACAAGATCATCTTCCCTAGCTGCTCTTTAAACAGAAGAAATTTTTGATAAAAATAGTTTTTTTATCAACAACATTTTTCATGTCTTGAATACTGTCAAGTATTTTTTTTAAAAATTTAATTTGATAAACATCAATTTAATTAGTAAATGTTGGGTGGATACCAGTGTCGGGTCGTAGTTTTTATTGTTTCAGTTAGACTGGGGCCTTAAAAAGATGATCAAAAGTGAATTGAACAAGTTCAAAGTTTTCATGTCCTTGATTTGTTGGAGGGTACTACATGTTCCTCTTTTTTTGGAAGGGGACCAGTCCTTTTTTTGTTCTTGCTCTATTGTCACCAAAAATAATGGGAACAGAATCCCCCCACAGAGGGGAAGCTTCATGAAGCACTTGTGATATTTTTTTACCCTTTTAGATGTAAAAAGAAAAAGGGGAAAATTTTTCATTACACACGCCTCTTTTTTTAAGCCAAGAGCACCATCAAGAGGATAAAAAACACACAATTGTTTTATTTGTCCATCACTCCTGCAGAGCCCAAAGGGTATAGACAAGATCACTTTCCCAAAAAATGTGCTTTTTTAAAATGGCGGAGCAGGGGTTTTAACCAATTTAGTCCAACGCCTTAACCTTCAGCCACCACAGCCCTTTGGTTTGCTTTTAACTACATGCTGCTAGCTTTTTTTCCCCAAATGAAAAAAGGCAAACAAAAATTAAAAAAACATGTATCACACCTCACCATGTCACCCTGGGAGTCCCACAGTTCACCTTACCTGACACCCTTTTTTCCATCTTTTCCACAGGTGGGGATTGAAAAATGTGACCTTTTGCTCCCAGCAGAAATTTAGAGAAAAAACCCCCCCTTCCTTCTCCCACAAAAAGGGATTTTAAATCACCCCATGTAATTTTGGTAAGAATGGGTTTTTTCGACAAAATGGGTCTGTTTAGGTTATCAGAATATTCGTGGTTTTTTTCAGACCAGCCCCGAATGTAGAGATTCCACAGATAATCCAGGAAAAAGTTTTTTATTTCATCTTTCTATACTTTATGTCTTTTTTTACATTTCTTTTTTTGGTTTTGTGCCTTGAGAAAGACTTCCCAAAAACCTTTTAATTTATAAAAAAAGCAGTCCAACACCTTTTAACCCTTTAAATTGCCTGACCAAGATGGGGAACCCCAAACCAGGTGTACACCCCCCCAGTTTTCTACATTGATCCCCAAGATCTGGAAAAAACATTTAGATGAGAAGATTTGGTGGGGCTACATGGGAGTTATTCTGGTTTGGGGGAATTAGTCAAATGGAAAAGTGCTCAAAGGAAGGGGGACAATTTTCCCACCACACAAAGGATAAGATTTTGGGGAAAAGGGAAAAATTAATGGGAACACAAGAATATCCCCGCCGGCCAACAAAGCTGCAGAATAAAAATTTATCATTTAAAGGGAAATAAATTTAAAAGTTTTCTTTTCCCCAAAGTTTATTGAAGAACATCATTTATTAAACTAGTGGGATAAAGAAAATGTCTGGGATTTTTCTGTATTTCACTGTAAATATTGGCAATATTAATAAATACATGGACATTGTAAAAAAAAAAAAAAAAAGCTTAACACGGAGACCCCCCTTTTGTCAACCCAGGGGCTTTTTGGAAAGCCCCACCAAGATAATATATTTTTTTTAAGAAAAAAAATTTGAGTTTTGAACTTTATAATGCTTAGTTAAGGGCGGGTGAAGATTTTGTCAGGGGTCTGCTTAGTCACACAACAGCATGGTTTGGGTAATTGGAAAAAGCTATGATCACACCCAATATGCCCCGGGCGGTGCAGCAAACATATTCCATGATGGTTTTTTCAATTTGGGGTCATTTTTTCCAATTATTTCCCCTTTTTATGAACCCAAAGGAAAACTTTTCCCCCAGTAGCTTAATTAAAGGGAGTTTTTAAACAAAATCCTTCTTGGGGGAAAATTTGCCTTGTAAAAAACATTTTAATTCCCCGAAAGTATCTTTTAAAAATTTACAGTTTTCATGGATAAAACAGAATGCAGCCGTTTTTTGATTTCAGCTTTCCCTTTTAAGTCAAAAGGATGGTCAAAATTTAATAGAAACAATGAGGCAGAATATCGTTGTTTTTGTACTTTCACTGTCCCAATGTTTGTTAGGGTGAGGAACGCCCCGAGGGGACAATCATTGCCCCTTTTCCTTTTGGACAAATGAGGGGGTTGCAGCTGGTTTTACCCAGGCTCTTAAAGGGGGGCACATTAGGGGGTGCACTGACTACGCCCTTGTGGGGGGGTACATTATCTTCATGGAAGAAATTTGGGAAAAATGGGGAAAGGCTCCTACTGTATGTTTTGGGAGAGTAGTAATTTTTGGGAAAGGGGGGTTTTTAGAGGGCCAATCACAGCCCTTTCATTCTGTTTTCCCTGATGGAGTGATGGACAGTTAAAAATTATTTCATGCTCCCCCCGGGGAGGGAAAGGAGAGGCTTTTACAGGCTCTCTGGCAACAAGAGGGCGCCTGTGGACCACACAATTTATGGGGTACTAAAAAAAATTGGGCCCCAAATTTTAAACAGAAGCATTCACTTTAATGCCAATTTAATTTATGGGGTCTAAACAAATTTTATGTTCATGTTTACTCACATTATTGAAACAAGAAAAAAATTTTTTTTCTTTGTTTGTACTGTTTTAAACTGTTATGAATTAAAAGATAAATTTAACATGTGAAGCCATCCATTTCCCAAAATACATTTCTGTTTTTGTGTCTATAGGTTAATGTTTCTATGTCATGCACCAAAATCCCCCGAAAGGGAAATTCCTTTTTCATGCAAACTTATTTTGGGATCTTTTTTATGACATCCATGGTGATTTTAAACTGTTCCACCAATTTGGGGGGTTGTGCAGGATTCCAAGGGGGTCCGGGAAAAAACCGCCTTTCTGTCTTGTTTGATGAAACAATGGAAAGTGTTAATGGAGAAACCCAACCAGGTTTCATGCTGATGTCCAGGATGATTGAGACTGAGACAGCTGCATGTCTGAAGGGGATTGGCAAGTGGTTAAGGGGTGACTTGAAACCAATGGGGTTTCCGACAGGTTCGAGCCCCGCTCACAAACAACCCCCCAGCCAATTTGGGGTTTGTCCTTTAAAAAGGGTTTTTCCTACTATGGGTGACAAGGGGTTTTAGACTTTTTTGGGGCCAAGCCATGTAAAATAGCTTTTTGGGAACAAGTTTGTTGATTTCCCCCGGGAAATTTTACAGTTCAGCCGGGGGGTTAAGGTTTGGGCTTAGGCCCCCGCAAGCCCCAAAATTTTCTTGGCTGGGCCCCAAAATGTACCTTTTTGTACCTACACATCGGGGGTTTTACCCCGGGAGAGTATTTTTAAAGAAAGGCCAAAATCCACACCAAACCTTGTAATACATAATCCAAACCCAAAGGGTGGCACCCGTGGAAAAATTCAAAAGCAACCCAAAGATAATGCGCAGGGATACAAGGTCGGGTTGTTTTGGCCGGCCCAATGGGTTTGGGGGGGAGGAGGAGGGGGGCCATGACGCCACTGTCTTTTTAAAATCCCTCCTTTTACACCAACCACGGGATGAAGACGCAACCCCATATCCCCCCCGCAGACCCCCAAAAAAAATGCCGGGGATGGGCAAAACGCCTTTGGGGCAAGATCACCGGGTCGAAGTTTATTTTAAGGGGTCTTACAAATTCTTGTGTAAAGACCCCCTTAGAAAGATTCTATCTTTTTTTGTGTTTACGTGTTAGTGATTGTTTGTTTTTGTTAGAGTTTGTTTTAGTTTTGTGTTTGTGGTTGCTTTGTTTGTTTGTTAATTTGTTTGTTGGTATTTCCTTACAGCAGCAAAATGCCGGGGGGGGGCGGTTTTACCCGGTTTGGGGAGGCTGGGGCCAAAGGGGCCCTGCCATCAAACTCGTGTTTGGGGGTTCGGGGTCCTGGAGGGGGGGTTTGGCGGTGGGAGGGGTTGGGACCCGGGAGCTTTAAATCTGGGGTTTCCCCTATGAACGGGGCGATCGTGAATGTTTTTTAAAAAGCAAGCAAAGGTTGGGGAGGGGGAGAAAAAAGTGGTGAAAAAGACACCTTCACCCTGTTCCCGCCCGCCCACCCCGGTAATTTTATGCCCCCCATTCCCCCAAAAAAAAAGTGTTGGTTTAAAAATTTTTCCTGCAAGGGAACCCCTTTTTTCTGTTTTGGGGACCATTTAAATATTTTTTAAAAGGTGTTTTATCCAGCCTGTGGGTTTCTGATCACTGTCTCGTTCCCGTTCTGTTTTTTATTAAAAATATTTGTTTAAGGAGCCCATTGGCATTTTTAAAACGTCCATTTTAAAAAGACCAGGTTTTTTAAAAAAGTTTTTAAAAATTTTTTGGGGCCCCACAAAAGAGAGGTCCTTTTCCCCGCATTCAGCAGTGGGGGGACTTTGGTAAAGCTCAAAAAACAGCTTTGCCAGCAGTTCACCCAGAATGTCACTGGGGGATTCCCTCCCGGAAGGATCTGGAGAGTGAGATAGTCGAGCTGCAGATTGGGCATCTTTACAACCCCAAACAGTCGGCCATAAAAACCCCTGGGGTGCCTCAGCACAGGGGGAGCTCTTCCGTTTTGGGTTTTAAGGGAAAATCTTGGGTGGGCCCCATCTCAAATTCTTCTTTGGGCTGGGAGAAAACGGACAAAGGAAGATATTCATTCCCCTTTCGCACGGGGGAGTTTTTTGAGGGTCCGCCCATCTGGGGATCAGGAGGTTTGCGCCGTTTCTAGAGAGACTTTTAAGAGGAGGGTCACATAATCCAGATGTGCACAGCAGCTTCCTCAGCGTCTTCCCCCCATTAAAAGGAAACCAAAAGTGAGTTGGGCAGCGCCAATGCTGCAGGAACTGCACACCACCCTGTTTAAACCTGCAGATGGCAGAGCCCCAGGCTGGGTTTGGGCCTTTCCCTTGGGCTTTATGTCCTTTTTCTCCAGCTGGGACCCAAACCCGCTGGGGGTTCTGAGGACAGTCTCCAAAAAGGAAGACTGCCTCAGAGCTGCAGGAGGGGCCAAAACTTGCCGGGGGGAGATCCCGGGGAAATTTAAGAACTGGGGGCCGGTTTTCCGCTGTGCACGGATTATAAGATCCTTTTCCAAAAATCAACCCTTTTGATTGAGGGAAAGGTGAAGCCCCCCATCCACCCCCGACTTTTGACTTACTGTGTGCCCGCAGGGCTCATCAGTGACAATGTCACTTTAATTCGGGGTGCGGGCTTTTCCAGTTCATTGGCTGTAGAGACTGGCCTTATTTCCATAGACCAGGAAAAAGGGTTTTTTACCGGTTTAACACCAGTACTTATGGCAGACTTTTTCTGCTCTTTTGGGTTCAACCCGGCTTTATAGCCAAAGATCCGGTCCCCTATAAAATTTAAGGGAAAATTAAGATTAATGGGGGGTGAGGCCCCCTTTGGGGTCCAGAGGGGGGTTGGGGGCAGGGCTGCTCTCTCCTGGGATGCTTTACTTTCTGGATCAGCCCCTGGAGAACTGAGAAACCATCTGAACGATGTGAGCTTCCCCAGGTAGGGGTGTCTTTTTAAAATGTTTTGGGAAAGCAGATGACCTTATTGTGTTGGTCAACAACCAAAAGGACATTACGCTTTTAATTTATAATGGAAAGAGTTTGGGTTTTTTTCATCACGAAAAATGAACTGGGGGAAAAGCCAGGCTCTGATGGTGGAGAGGGCTGGGGGGAAAGGCTCAGTTTTTGGTGGCCTCACCTGGAAAACAGGTGGATTGGGAAAATCTGGGGTTGTTTTGGGGGATAAACCCCATGAACAAAAAAAATGGGGGAACGCAAGGAAAGGGGGGAAAGGGGGGCCCCGGTAGGGGGGAAGTGGCTTTTCCTAAGATTCCCAAGAGGTCGACTCCTGATCCCCAAACAACCCCGGTCTCCGGGCCCTTGGCACCGGCGGGCCTGTGTTGATCCTCCGCCTTTTTCCCACTCAGGGGCCAGAGAGTTTTGCAGATTTTTTTTTGGGGGGAGGGGTGGCCCGGGGCCCACAGGGGGTCCCCGTTTTCCCGCCCAAAAAGGGGGGGGCAGGCCCCCCACCCGCCAGTAGAGGGGGGTGCCTTTCCCCTCCAGTTGCTCCAGAGACCCCCGTGGGGGCAAACCCGCCCTGCATTCTGCAGCATTTTTAAAAAGCTGGGCCTGGGTTTTTAAACCCGTTTTTAATGGCACCAAAACATGAGCCCCAAACTCCACTGCCTGGTTTATAAGAGTGTTTTTTCTGTGTGGAACCTGTTCCAAAACAAAACCGGGGCAGGGGGACCCCTCACCGGGCCCCGCAAGAACCGGGGGTTGTGGGGACCATCCTGATGTCCCAGCGGGGAGGGGCCCGTCTGTCCAGGCTACTCCAGAAAGAACGAGTTTTACACTGGGGCCCGGTCCTGGAGCCAAGGGCCCAACCTGGGTGAACCTGCTGGCCTAACTCGACTGGAATCAGGGCCAACAGAGTCACTCAAAAAATATTGCTCTATTGGGGGCATAGACTCAATGGGAAAAAAGATATAACCCCTTTTTTAAAAGTTTTAACCCCTGGAACAATGGTTCCTGATCCAGAACCTTTTACCCCCTGATTACCGGGGACCGGGCTTTTCCAAATGCAGTGGTCCCTTGCTGGGGCCCGGCCCTGTTTTCCCAGAGGGGGGTTTTGGGGAAAAAGCTTTATAAACCCTTTTTTAAAAAATCTGAACAGGAAAAAACTGGGAAAAAGACAGGAAATGTGTGGGGGGAACCACCGGGGCTGGGCCTTGGTTCCAGACCAGCTTGGGGGGTCTATATACAAACCCCACTCTCAAAGAGACATGGGGCCTTTTTAATGGTGGATCCTCCACGGCATTTTAGTTAAACTCTTTTTTCCAGTGATCAATGCCTGCTGGGAGGACAAGTGTCCTTCCTGTGGGCTAAGAGAGACAATCTTTTTACTGTTTTTATGAATGTCCTTGTTTATCTGTACTGTTTCTGTTTTTTAAAAAGGTTTTTTCCAGTTTTAAAGAGGTTTTTTAAAAAGGGCTTTTTTTCTGTGGTTTTAAATACACCCCACACACAAAAAACAAGAGCCAGCTTTTAAACTTTGTTTTAGGGCAGGCCAAGATGGGGGTGTACTTTAGCCGAGGAGGGAAAGGGGGAGGGGTGGGGAGCTTGGGTGTGATTGTTTAAAAGAACCCCGGGTCCAGTCCAGACTGCTTTTACCACAAGGGTTTTATCAGACCTCAGGGACCTGGGGGCCTTCAGGGAGACCCGGACCGTGGGTCAGGTTCTGTGTCGATTATCAGAGGGTCAGATCATTTATGGGAAAGGCCCCATGTGAGGTGGGTGTGCTCATGTAGGGGAAGGGAAAAGGGCCCCCGATGACAAATCTGACAATAAAGTTTTTTTTTAAAATCAAAACTTCTGTTAGTGGGCCCCAATCAATTTTTGGATAAAGAAGTACTGCCTAAATATGTTTTTTGTTGTAGGACCCGCTCAACCAAAAAAATCTTGTGGAAGGAGGCCAATTTGGGGCCCAAAAACGGGTTTTTCATTTGGGTAACCCACGGGGGGGGAAATATTTTCCCCCATGTTGGGGTTTTGTTTCAGTCAACAACCCCCACTGGGGATTGAGGGAGGGGAATTTAATGAGATCATGTATACCCTTTGGGCTTAGACTAAAATCACCTGGGATGGGGTTTGACTAAATGCATATCTGCCTTTTAATTTTTTTTAGCGATGCCAAAAAAATTTAGATTGGGGTGCAGGGGTCAGAGCTTTTACAGATGGTTTTTAAAAAATATTTATGACAAGGACACAATGCCCCGGGGGTGTGGGTCAGGGGATTTCATCCACCAAGGGCCTAAAAACAAGATGGGATAAAAGTGAAATTGTTCTTTGGGAAAAGGGGAAACCCAAAGTACCCAAACGACTTCCATAAAATGATATAACAAAAAATGAAAAAGGCACACACAAAAACACACACACACACACGGGCCCCCCCCTTACTCCTCCTTTCCCCCAAGGCACAAAAGCCAGTTTTTATTTTAAAAATGACTAATGGGGGGTCGAGATTTTTTCTCCAGTTTAATACAAATTTTGGGTCCTGGTTTCCGGGTGTGATAACTCTGATTGATACTAAAGAAAACCCAACCCAGCCCCAATCCACCCAGTCCTTGTGCCTAAATAAACCAACCACAGAAGGAAAACCATGCAATATAAGCCAATCGAAGCAACGTAAGGGGTCTTGGATCCCAGCCACACACTTTGGCCGACGAAAACTCACTCAACGCTCTCCTGTTTTTGGGAAGACGGTGGTAGTAATTTTTATTTTTTTTTTTTTGGACATTTTAAAAAATTACATAAGACAAAAAATAAGTTCGATAAAAAGATAAATAAAAATTTTACAGTAAAAAAAGCAAACTAGTTTTGAAACTTTTACCCAAGCAAATCATTCAATCCTACCAGAAAAAAAGAAACAAACATTACCTTTGCTGTGGTGTTTGTAAAGATAAATTAAAGGTAGTGTTTTTCCCCCATGACAAAAAGCTTGGTCCTCGGGTTTCATAGTCAGGTAACTCTGTTTGACGACTGAGGAACCAACCCCAGACCAATCCTTCAGCCCTTTTGTGCCAAATCTACCCAAACCCACAGAAGGCAAAAAAGGAATAAGCCAATCAGAAGCAATGTTAAGAAGGGGTTTTTGCTCCACAACAGGGTTGAATTAAACTCACTAACGTTTCTTCTGGTTGCCCAAGAGGGGCGGTGTGTAATTTTTTTATTTATGTATTTATTTATTTATTTGGACATTTTAAAAAATAACATAAGACAATGGAATAGGTTTAAAAAAAATACTAAAGTAAAAAAGGGAAAAAACAAGTTTTGAAACATCAGGAAACACAAGTCAAAATCCCCCCCAGAGAAAAGAAAAAAAACAGTATATCCCCAAAAGGGAAAGCAGGAAGGAAGGGGAAAAATTTTGTCCCACATTTTTTTTTTTTTTTTTAAACTATGTTTAATTTTTTAACTTTATAATCATTTTTTGGAAATCAGACATTCTGTTTTAAAAAAATAACCTATACACCTATTCCAGTATCCATTCAGTATATTGTCTTTGAAGATTTGTTTGAACTTTTTTAATGATGTACATTTTTTTCAGATCCTTGTTAAATTTTTCCCTATAATTTGATTTTACGGGAATACAATGATTTTTTGTGTTTGTTCTGTAATTTTTTTGAAAAATTGGTTCCCCCAGATTGAAAATGATTTTTTTTCAGTAGAAATAACTTTTGAATACTGTTAGGTAAAAATTTTGTTTTTGGTTTTTTATACATAATTTGAATTGTTTTGAAATTGAATCAAATCATTAAATTTTAGAGTTTTTTGTTCATTGTTGATTTGTTGTTTCTCCTTGAGTTTCCTGGTTAATATGTCCCGTTTTAAGGCTGCTAAAACCCATCATTGTCCTGTTTTTGGGTTGCAGAGTTGGGGAACTTTTAAAGGGCCTCTTCTTTTCTCGGGCGAAGGGTTCATCGGGGGGATGAAAGGGCCCCGGCGGGGCCCCTTACAGCAGAAAAAAAGGGCCCGGGGTGCATGTTCAGCTTTCCACCCCGGGAGCAGTTTGACCCCCCAGAAAACCCCGGGGGATTGGGAGGGTGGATTAGGGGGTTTTCCGAGAGGTTTGGGAAGCCAGAAACCCACTCATCTTCCCAGCAGAACCAAGTAAACACCCCATGTATTTGAAAGGGCGACAAAGGATGACCCCTTTAAAAGGGACTAATTTTGCTGGTGATCCAAACAAGATTGACGGGTAAAGAATGCTTTCCCAAAGATTTTTCCCATAGTATCGAATGTGATTTTATGAAAGAGCACGTTTAAAAAAGGAGGAAGCAAGAGGAAAAGGGAGAGTGTGGTTTCATTTTGTGACTGCTTTGTTTTACATTGTCTGAACATTGTTAATATGGTGCTCTGCAAAAAGAATTAATCAGGACAGATAGTGGGGGGACTAGTTGACTTGAGACTGTTTTGAACGTATGCAGCTTGACAAAGACCTCACGAAAAAGGCAATCAGCATGGCAAGGCAGAGCGGGAAATAAAGCGGCAGAAAACCTTTTGGGTGAAAATAAAATTTAAAGAGAAACCATCTGTGGACAGAGTTGCATTAAAAGCAAGCAGCAGTATCGAAAAGCCAAATGCCCAGAAAAAAAGGGGAAACCCCGCAAGCGGGAAAAACCCAAAAAAATGTCGCAAATGGGGAAAGTCCTCATACCCTCCACACCAGTCCCCCCTGTTAAATGTTCCAATGTCGGGTTGGTAAAAGGACACTAAAAAACCAAAAGTTTTTCTGTCAGCCAAATCTGTTAACAGGTCCAGGAAAACCCCCAATGAAAAGCCTGTTTTGGGGAATGACAGCAGGGAAGGACCCTGCCCGTTGATTTGCAAGTAAAATCCAAAAAGGCCCCATTTAAAATTGACACGGGGTGCCGATGTGACCAAACCCCCAGACTTTGGGGTTCGATGCAGTGTACCCCAAGAACAAACCCCCACAAAGCACCCCTAAACTTTTCCTTTGGGACCCTTTACCCCCAAAAAGAACAGCATTTCTCAGGATAAGGCCTTGGGATACCCATACAAAAGTCTCATGTTGCAGGAAAGAACTGTTGACGGCCGACATTTCCCTACGCTGATGCCGAGGCAACACGCTGGACAACGAGTTCATAGAGCACCAAATCTATGTAGACAATGTCATGGACAATCTTCCGGGAACCACCTACATGGATACCCCTGGGGGAGAACCCCCAGGGCGGGCAGTGGGGCCCCTTTTGGGGCTGTCAAAAACCCGTGTCGGGATGGATGGACCAGTAAAATCCCCTGCAGGTGTCCTGAAGCTGTATTGGGCGCAACGGGGCCTTTCTCACTAAAACAAGAGGGTTCCTGTTAAAGGGGGACAAGACTAGTTATTCCCCAAAATGACGCCCCAGTTGGTTAAAAGGGGGGTCATCAGGAGTGGTGAAGTGGGGGAGCCCCCTAGACGGGCGTGGGGGGCCCTTTGGCCCTTTACCAAAAAATTTAAATGAACGGGTCCAGAATTGTAGAACGGGGCATTGGGGACAACCACACTGAACCACCATGCCCACAGATTTTCCCAGAGAGGCCCTGGCAGAAGCTGGGTAACTTGTTCCCCCCTAAAGGGGAAAAAATTTGGTGGTCATTGTTTAAATTTTCCCAGGATGGAAGTAAAAAACCCTTTTCACTCACTAAGTTCGGATATCACTGTACACCCAGTAAAGTTCCCCCCGGGGTTTTCCCCAGAGCCCTTTTGGTGAGGGACAACGGGTTACAGTTTGCTGCCAAAAGCTTCACGACCTTCGCTAAACTACGATTAAGCATGTCAGGAGCCCCAAATTTCCCCCCAAAGCAACGCGGCGGGAGGAGTTCAGACTGAAAAAAACCCCCCAAAAAAGCCTGGGGGATTTTTTAAACTCAATTTGCCATGAACGCCCCCCTTCCTGAAGGGGCCTCGGCCCTGCGGAACTGCTGATGGCCGCAGACCGGAACCACCGCCCTGGCCCTTTTTTTCACCCTGCTGAACCGCCTCTTCCCCAGTGAAACCCGGGCTGGCCTCAAGGAGGAGGAGATGAGACTGGCTGAAAAGAAACGTTTGGACCGGAACCAACAGGTTCCCAGAAAACTTACACCTGGTCAAGAAGTGTGGGTGACCTTGGTCACGGGGACTTGTGGTTAACACACAACACCGATCGCATGGTCGAGGGGGCCTTCGGGAAATTGGGGCCCGGGAAACCCCACACCACCTGATCCCGGGGGATGTTTCGGGAGGGCAGGGGATTTTTTAGGGAAAAGTTTCCACCCCCCGCTCGTCCCACCCTGAAAAACCCCAAAGGCCCCAAAGGCCCCCACAACCCAGCATCATTTGGAACAAGGTCGGCAGACCTGGGGTTAAACCCCCAAAAGACGGGCCCGGACAATAAGAAAAAAAAAAAAAAACATCAAAAACTGATGTTTGATTGATTTGTTGCAACTGTGATTGTTATTTGTGTTTCTTGATTATTGAGGCATAGGGGGAAAATGTTGGTTTGGTTTCTAATTTGTTAATGTAGGCAGGGTTTGGGAAAAGGGGCCCAAGGGGTTTTAATGTTATTTTGGGGGGATTTTTTGATTTTGTTCATTGTATTTTTTTGTTAATGCAAAAAACAATGCATGTGATTTATTGTTTATTTAAAAGAGGAGATGTGGGGGATCTAAAGGGGATACATTTTGAGTCCCAAATGGTTTAGTCCAGACACCCAAGGTTTAGGGGGTTTATTGCCCCATGTTCCAGGAAGCCCCTAATGGGAGACCCCGGGGGGAGAAAAAAATAAGGAAGTCGGGGAAGCCATGCTGGGGAAGTTGGAATAAAGCCCACAGTTTATTGTAAAACATCGCCGAAGAACCCTTTTTGTTTTAATTACACACAGACAGCTTCAGGGGATCTGATCTCACTGCTGACCCTCTTCCCCTGCTCCTCCACATTTAAATTTCTCTCTGGCCCACATACTGCAGAGAGGGGGGAAATGATGCCCCGGGGAAGACTGAGACATGCTGCTGTGCCAGGATGGTCCCCAAAGGCCTGACACCTCATGCCATGATGAAACAGCCTATCCAGCCCTTTCCACACTCCTACAAATACGTTTTAAGGGATTTGAACCCTGCATCCAGACCATCTCCCTCCTGTTCTGCTACCTGCCCTGAAACAAAGGGGACCCGGCAGCTTCTCTGTCCAGAAAAGGCGGGGCAGAAAATGATTTCCACCTCCATGAAAAACCCTTTTCAAGAAAAGGGGAAAGATCTATTAAAGGAAGACATTTTTGAACTGGTAACGCCAGCAGCCCCTCCATCCAAGGGGGGTGGGGAAGAAAGGAAAGGGATTTGGGGCCAGAAAAGAGAGAGAGAGAGAGAGAGAGAAAAATTGAGATAAAAAATTTGAACTAAAGGGTTTTGTAGTTCAACTCTTTATTATGGGGGAAATTTTAGCCCTGAATTGAGTTGGTTACATTAAATTTAATGTCATTTATTCCCCAAACAAATTTTTTTGTTTTTTTTTTTAATTATTGATTCTGTTATTTTCTGTTAGTAGTTTTATGTAGTGTGAAGCAGAGGATCCCCTTTTTTGACAGTTCATGTTTTTATTAACTTAAGAGTTATTGGTTATAAATAAAAATTTTGATTTTTTAATTAATGATTTTTTTAATTTTTTTTTGTAATTGTTTGAAAATTAAAAATATTTTTTGTAACCCATCAGATATGTGTTAGTTTGAAAAATGATTTTAATGTTTTAAAAGGTTCATGATTTTTGGCAGATTTCCTTTTTAGATTGGCGGGATAAGACTGTTTGTAATATATATATATATATATATATATATATATATATATATATATAAATATACGAAAATATAAAAACGTGTTTTAAAAACACAATTTTTGGGAAAAAAAAAAACCAGTAAAGCTTTGGTGGCACGGGAAGGGGCTGTCAGCACGCGGGAAAAAAAACCCAGAACACCCCCAAGGCCCCGGGGGCCCCCACAGCAAAAAAGAACCCAAAATTTTGGGACCCCCCCAGGCCTGAGAGCCAAGGGGGGGCCCCACCAGCATGCCATGATGTGTGGATCACCATTATAACCCTATTACTATATTTCTTTGATCCCTGACTGAAATTTTCCCCCTACACCATGTATGAGTAAAACCCCTGGGTGTGGGGGTTTTTTGGTTTGGGGTAATAGGGGAATGGGGGAAAACAGGGGAGGGGTACCTGCAGCCTACCCCGAAAAAGCTCCAAAGCCAGCCGGGTTCCCCCAAGGAATGAGGTGGCATTAAAAGGGGAAAAATGGGGGACGGGGGAGGAATGGGGGGACGCAGCGCAAAGAGACCACTGCCCCACCCCACCCCACCCCCCACACCCCACACTACCATGGGGCAGTAACTGATGTGTCCCTATATGTCCCTTTGGAAAGTAAATGTATGCGGTGAGTTGTGTGGGAGGTGGGGTGCAAAACAAGGGGGCAGTCTGGTGGGGGTCCCCCACCCACGGGAGCCAAGACTGCTTTTAAATATATTAAGAGAAAGCCACAGTAAAAGAGGGGCACTACAGTGAATCAGTGAGGAAGAAGACAACGAAGACAGAAAGGGGAGGACAAAATGAGAGGTAAGGTAGGGCCCCAAAAAGACAAATGTTCACTTTCAATTAGCAGGTTTTTTGTTAAACCCATAGCAGTGGTTCTCAGTTTTTTCTCCCCCAAAATATTTATTAATTTAAGTTTAAACCCTTTTATTCGCCCCACCAGGGGGACACGGGGAAAATGTTACATGTTACAAAAGCACGGGGGTTTTCCCAAACATTTTCTGGGGGCCCCCCCTTTGGGATAAGATTTTGGGGATTAGCCGTTTAATTGTTTATTTCGTTTACTCAATGTTTTTTATATTTCCTAACGAAAAAAAAAACTTTTAGCTCTTTTCCCGGGGAGTAAGGGTTTGGGGCCCTTGAACATCAGTGAAGGTCACAGACGGAAAATGTTAACTGTTACCCCAATCATTTAAATAGTTTCCCTTTTATTTTGAAAAATTTGGGTGAATGCTTTTTTTATTCAAACTAAACTGTTCTTTCACGTGAGAACAGCCATACCACAGCGAGTGTCCCCAGTCCAACCAGCAAGTCGCCTTTCAGATACCCCTATGTTAATAACCACGGGCAAGTCGGGGTAGCCATGACCCGCCTGTTACTGTGTCCTACAAAAAAAAAACCGATATTCCCGAGCCTTTAAACCCAGGCCATGATTAGCTAGCTTACTCGCCAACACCCTAACATTGGCTCCCCTTTAGCCAAAGCTAACGTTCCACCCCACGTTTAAACCCCTTTTCCGTTAGAACAATGTTGTTTAGCTTACCCCATTGAGCTAACAGTTAACCTTATGGGTTACAAAGTTCCAAAAAAAGACTGAACAGTTGTTCACGGTCAGCGTCAGTTGAAAAAGCAAAATTTTAAAATTTTATTATATTTTTAAATTTACTATATTATATTATAAAGCATTGTTTTTTAACCCTAAATGTTTTCACCTTGTCTCATAAACCACATTTTTTTTTTTTGTTTTTCAGAATGGCTTTCCCAAAACCCCTTTAAAAAGTGGGGGGAAACCCCTCCCGAGGCTCCCCCCTCGTTGAAAAAAAAAAGGGCAATCAAAAAACCCCAAGCAAGGTCATAGTTTGGGGTTTTCCCAAGAATGGGACTGCAAAGCCCTTTTCCAATAACAAAAAAAAACCCGAGCCATCACAGATGGAAAAGAAGTAAAAATTTAAAATTTTAAACCAGAAATTTGCCAACAGTGTCAAGGAGGGAGTTGTTATATCCTAAAAGTTTTGATCAACCAGTCCACCCCACCAATAATATTTCATGGGGACATGGTGATTTACTCATTTAATGATTTTGATTTTACAACAACGCAGATGGGGGCAAAGCCTTTTTCCCCCACCTTCCCCAATAAACTGAAAACCCAAAGAGACTGCACACACTTCATTTAAAGAGCAAGGACTGATCACTTGTAAGTTTAATAAAACCCAAACCAAAACTAAATCCTTAAAACCAATAAAATATTTTTTCATACATATTACAAACATCCAAACAGTGTTTTTTTAAATTAAATTTTAAAACCACAGGTTTTTATTTGATTTTTTTTTATTTTAAGGGTTTTCCCTTCTTGTTACTTTTTAGCTTGATCCTGGAAAGCCACGGGAGGGGCCAAATTTTTTGTTTTTATGGGGGAACCCAAAATTTAAAAGAAAAGGAATTATTGAATGTGATTTGCCCACAAATTTGTCCCCCAAAAATAGCAGTCCCATCTTTTTTCTCTCTCCCATCCTGGGGGGTCTGACAGTTACATGAAAAAAACAAAAGGGGTTTTTTTTTTTTTAAACACTTTAAGTTTCCATTTTTAGAGGGAGTGAGGAATGAAAAGGTGTGTGTGTGTCCAGGTGTGGGGGGGGGGAGTCCGGGTCATTGTTTCTGTTGTTTTTCCCCCAAGAGGTGTTTGAAAAGCTGTATGGTGGGGGGGAAGGACCCTGTGGAGCACAAAAAGCGTTCCCCCGCCCGGAGATGGGTGCGGGAAGTGGATGGTGAAGATTTCCATGAGGGACATGCCTGTTAAAGCAATATTTTTAAAGGATGAGTCGGGAGATAAAAAAATTTCTGAGGAGACCAAAGGTTAAACTGGGGGAAAACATGCTGGTACGGGGTCAACTTTTGGGAGGCCCACACATTCCCCACATTTGGTTTTGTCTCCACAGCACCCAACAACAGGGATGTTGAGGTAGGTGAATTAAGGGGGGGTCATAATGTATCCCCCTTTGGCATTAGACTTTACGGGATATCACACTGGGCTTGTTCATTGACAATTAATAGCTGTTTTCCCAAAAGACAGAGTCCATCCAGGCGGGGATCTGGAAACTTGAAAAGGAAAAAATGGGAGTGTTGGGATGGGACAGTTTTGGAGAGAACTTTCCCAGAGCAACTGTGGGAAGGGATATTTTTGGGAAGTTGGAGCCGTACACGTGCCCCTTTTGCCCGACATACAGGGAGGGACCCCTTTTGCAGATTTTTCCCTTGAAGAGGACCTGGAAAAGTTTCCAAAGGGGCCCTTGGAAGAGGAGCGGGAAAACCCCCCCACCCACCCACCCACACACAAACACACACACACACACCCCCTTCCTCTTTTCTCCACAAAGCCATCTGTGTCTTTAAAAAAAATAATGAAAATAAAGTTTTATTGTTACCCATTTTTTTGTTTTGTTATTGTATTTTGTTCTTTTATGATGTTATTGTTTTTATATTAACTGATATTCTTATTTTGAGTCTTTTTTTCTATGGTTGATTTACTGTTAATGTTTTTTTATTTTAAAATTAAATATATATATATATATATATATATATATATATATATATATATATATTGTTATATAAATTTTGGGGACAAGTATCTGTTTTGGTTTTTTTAGTAATACAAATAAAAAATACTATCAATGATACTCATTAAATTTCATTCAATTTGATTAGACTCAGTATAAGTAGATTAGCCCTTTATTTTTCGGGGCAGGATCACCACTCTAAAAACAACAAGTCATTTTCGATGTCTTACCGGGGGTGTTTGGGAAAGAAAATTCTGTGTGTGACCCCTTATGACAAAAAGCTTGGTCCTAAAAAGGGGTTGCTATAGTCGGGTAACTCTGTTTGGGACTGACGGGAGGAACCAATCCCAGACCAATCCTTCAGCCCTTTTGTGCCTAAATAAAACCAACCACAGAAGGCAAATGAATATAAGCCAATCAGAAGCAACGTATAGGGGTTTTGATCTCCAATTTTCACACAAAACAGGGCCGACGTTAAAACTCACTCAACGTTCTCCTGTTTGCCGGAAAACGGGTGGTATGTAATTTTTATTTTTTTTTTTTAACAATTAAAAATTACATAAGACAAAAAATAAGTTAGATAATAATGATAATAATAATAATTACAGTAAAAAAAGAAAAACCAGCTTTGAAACATCAGGCGACAGCAAATCATTAATCCTAAAGAGAAAAGAAAACAAACATTAATTTTTGAAAATCTCTAATTCTTTTTTAAGTTTATAATCATTTTTTGTGAAATCAAGATTCGGGTCACAAAAATAATACATAAAGGGCCTTAATAACAAAAAAACCCAATAATCCTATTCTATCCTGTACCCATTCAGGATGTTGATTTTGGGAACATTTATTTGAATTTATTCAATGATGTACATTTTTTGACCCTTTGTTACAATTATTTCATAATATGAGTCCTTTGACGGGGTTAAAAATGATATTTTGAGTTTGTTCTTACAAATTGTTTTTGAAATTTTGGGTTCCCTCAATTAATGATTTTATTTAAATTTGAAACAGCTCTTAAATTTGTTAGGTAAAAATTTTTTTTGGGCTTATACAAAATTTTTGAACTGTTTTGAAATTGACAAAATAATTACATTTCAGACCCTTTAACTACCCACTTTTTTCGGGTCATCTGAAAAAATTTTTTAATGGGGGAATCCGGGGCCGGGGGCTGAAAATCTTGTCCTGGCTGCTCCAGCCTCTCTGAGGCTGTGAGGGGGGGGGGGGAGGGGACGATCCTCCCAAAAAAAACTAGATGTCCCCCGTTACAGATTTAAATAAAAATGGGAGATGATTATCTTCCTTTTTCCCAAGTGGAAAAACCCCTTCAGAGGAACTTATAATTTTAAATTTGTTTTTATAAAGCATTATATTTACAGGCCATTATTTTTCTAGAATTATATTTATAAAACCACAACAAATTAAATTACTTTTAGTTGAGCGGGGCCCAGGCATAAAGGGAAGGAACATAAAAAAATGATGTTTTTTTTCCCTGTTCTTTTGAGGAGGAAAACAGGCTGATACTGTCCATGTGTTTGTCTGTTTCTCTTCTGTGGAGCAAACACCTTTAAAGGCCAACAGGTCCTGCAAAACAAAAAGAAGTCCAGCAGCACAGTTCCTCACTGCTGACCAAAGACCCCTGATGTCGGGGCCCAAAGGGAGACGCCAAAACCAAGAGGCCCTTCTTCCCCCTTAAAAACCCCCTTGCTCCTTTTTCCCCGGTATTCACTGTTTAATTATTTCAATGCTGCAAGTGATTTCCAGTGATAACCCATTCTGACCAGTTCATGTCATCTCTGCCTTCCTCTGCTTTTTAGAGTTCCCCCTGAAAGGTAAAGGGAATCCAGGGACTGAAGGAGGCCATCCCACAGGGGGGAGCCTGGAAAAAGGACAAAAGACACCCGGGGGGTGGACCTGGACCCAGTCATTCTGAAAGTGAACTTTACAAACCATATTTTGTGCATACAAATAATAAAAATGTGCACTTGTACAAATCCCTGTCATAACCTTTTTTTTGTGTTTGTGGGGCCCCTTCCATCCCTGGCAACGAAAATGAAAGGGACTCCAGCAGCATTTTGGGACCTCACCCTCCACTGAACACATCGTTTGGACCTAAAATTGACTGTGTTTTTCTCTGTCAGACCCCCTTTAGGGGTTCAGCATGACCCCTTTAGACTGTTAATAAACATGTTCAGACAGAAAACTCCCAAAAATGTTCCATCTGCATCACTGCTGTTACAGTTCTTTTTCCCGCCTCACGGGCCCAGAGCCCCAAAAGGCAGAGCACCCAGGGATTTTTCAGTTCCCCCAACCCAACTGTTAGTAGCCTGATTTAAACAGGGCAGGGGGGGGGGGGGCTAAAAGTGGCCGGGAGTAAAGGGGAAGACTGGCCCACTTCAAAAAAGGGAGCCAGCTGGTAAACAAGTTTCTGGTATCTTTATAAAAAAACTGCATTTAAAGTTGTTTTGGCCCACAATATTGCAACATTAACTAAAGCTAGCCTACCAAAAAAATTACAGCATGTGTGATTTTAATGCAAACAGGTTTGACACAATAAAATCGGGCCCGACCAATTTGAAATTTAGAAGTGAATGACATTGACTGTTTTTTTTAAGGGGAAAACCACTAGGGGGCAAAATAACTACAACAATAACCCCATTTCAAAAAAATGTTATTTAAAAATAAAAAAACAAAGAGAACATTTATAAAAAATGAAAACTAAACAAAAAAAGGGGGACATTTGACATTTGAAACTAAAATTTGGGAAATGTGAACAATACTCAAGCCCTTCAGATTTAAAATTTTTTCACTTGGTTCCCCTACCCAAGGACCCGTCCGGGTTTTCCCTTTTTTTGGGCTTTTTCCCCAAACCAAATAAGTGTTTATGGAGGAGACTGGGTTAAAGTGGTTGAGGGTTTTTTTTTTTTTGATTCAACTTTATTTCTAGTTTTGGTCAGTACAACAAAAAAATACATGACCCTCAGATGTAACAAATATTTACATCCTTGAAAAAATAAAAAGTTTTTCTTTTTTTTTAATAGAGTAACCTCCACACATGCCCCCCAAAAGCGGGAAAAAAAAAAAACACAAGGGGGACAGAAAGGACACAGTCGGGATTTTGGGGGAATCAAACACAGCACATGCATCCTGAAACCCCAGTCCATGCCAGCCTGCGGGAGGCCATTTTTGGAGAGCCGGGGGCCCTTTTTCCCCTCCAATGACTTAGAAAGGGGTCCCAGATTTGAAAAAACCTATTTGGTTTGTATATATATATATAAAAAAAATATATATTTTATATTATTATATATATATATATTTTTGTGTGTGTGCACCGGGTTTCTCCGGAGAAACCAAAAAATCCCGCCCCCCCCCAACAAAAATCCCTTTCCTCCTGATCACCGAAACCCTACCAATCACCCCTTTTGTCCTCTTAAAATGTCCCAACACAGTGGGGCCCTTTGTAACGGGGTTTTTGGGTTACTGTTAATAAAATCAATTCAACAGAGCAGCCTAAAAATCAGGGAAGGAATTAAATAAGGGGGGTGTGTCTGCTGGGGGAGACTGACTAAAATTGAACACCTGTTTAGTAATGTTTTGTTTTTTTTATGCCAATGTATTATGTATGAATATTTTCCCAATTTAATAAAGGAGAAGTATTTAAAACCCCCAAAAATAAATTATGATAATATGATAATATGAAAACAAACACCCCAGATTTAAATTTTGGAATTTGCAGCTGCAGATGAAAAGTTCTTTTTTTCCCCAACTTCAAAACGGGAAACTTTGGAAATATTACATTTATATTTAATAAACACAAAACAATTACAATATACGGGTTCTGCAATTTTTCAACAGCAAATATAAAGGGAAAAATTTTTTTTTATTCAATATAAAATTTTGGGGTGACGGTAATGAGCTCAACACCTTTCGTAAGGGAAACCAGACCACGGGGGAATTTAAATGGAGCTAAGCTTAACCCAGCCCTTAACGTTTATGTCTTTTTTTGGGGACTCACCCGGTTTTTCCAGCATTAGCAGTTTAGCTAAATTTTTCAGCATTAGCATCATAGCTTTAGGGCGAGTTTCACACCCGCAAATGCTTCGGGAATCGCCTTCCCGTATTTTTAACAATGCAACTCACTAAGAAAAAACTTCAAACCCCCCCCTTTCACTTTATTGAAATGCCATACTTTCCTCCATACTTTAACCGAGAAACTCCAACTTTCAAAAAAGGCAGATTTTTCCCAAAGAGTAGAGCTTGATTTTTTCAGTGAATGATGCTATGTTTATGAAGGTGCATGCAAATCACCCAATTTTGCTTTTCCACCCCCGCATGGCTTCAAAACCTGGGGCACCCCCATGAAAATGTCTAGGAAGCCCCCGCTCTGCCCCCCCACATCCCCACTGCCCCGGGTGCATATAAAGCTGGGTGCAAAAAATATACAGCACTCCAACCCCCGTGGTTTGCTAGCAAACGAGTTTCAAAAAGGAGGAGTGAGTATGTGTCAATTGGTTTTACATTATGCTAATTTTTTCAGGGGGTGAAAAAAACATCTTACTTTCAGATGTTGGAAAAACAGCCGTTTTTATGTTTTATGGAAAAATTCACAATGACATTTTAAGACATTGTTACAGAAGACTTTGTTTTTTCCCGTTTATCGTTTTATGACCAACTGTCAGTTAACCTTTTTTAATTTACTTTCTTAAAGTGATTGATATTTTAAAATTTTTTGTTATATTAGCATTTGTGTAAGGGGGTACTGCGATCTTTTAAATTGTTTATGTACTGTACTTTTATGTTAGCTTTCAGCCGGGAGCAGTTTTTAAAAATGTATCCATGGTAACCGGGAAATTTCGAGACGGTTTTTTTTGGGCAACAACTAAAACGCCATGCATGTTTGGGCCTGAGCATAGCTTTTCCCAAGAAATTAGCCGAACCCCCGAACCCGCCTGTTAATATAAAAAAAAAATGCAAGAGGTAAGAGTAACAACAATTTTTTTTTATTTTTGAAAATTTAAGATGTTTTCCACAAAAAAAGGTCCTCCCCCAGTGGGGATCCTTAAAAACAAATTCCCCCCCTTGGGCCCCCCGGGGCCATGAGGGACCTGGGGCAAACCTTTGGGAAAACAAAGCTTTTTTCTTTTTTTGTCCCGGGGGAGTGGCACAAAACAGCCGCTACACGGGGCGAGTAGAGTTAGGGTTAGCCCGGGGCCCTTTGCCACCAAGGGGTACTGTAAGTTGTTGTATTTTTTTTTGTAGGGAACAAAGGGAAAAATTTGGGGTTAAAAATGGGTTTTGTAGCTACACTGTGCACAGAGCTAAGGGTAATGTTAGCTAAAACTGAGTTATGATTAGCCTTTTGTTTCTGCTTGCATTAACAACCACAAGGTGTGAGTGTTACTTTCAATATTCATATATAGGTTTTACCCCTTCATATGGTTTCGCCCTTAAAAATTTTAATTTTAGTATTTTTACATTTCAATATTAAGTGTTAATATTATGATGCTAGTTAATGTCATGATGCAACAGTAATCCTTTATTTATGGCTTAAGTACTGAGTTGTATTATGTTTTTTTCATTGATAAGATTCACCTGCAGTTAAGGGAATAAGAATGTTTGCATATGTTGTTTTATGTCGGCCCTGTTACATAAGCTGGGTTTTTTGATACCCTTTTAACTTTTATCTGGGTTGGGAAATTTTCTGATGAGGGGGGTGGCAGCACCCGTGATGAAAACCTGGATTGAGGAGCCCCAACATTCATTTTTGCCCTGCTGTCAGTGTGGTAGGACTGTGGGGAAGAACCTCAAAAGGGCAGTTGGATTAAGATTGGGAAAATTCATTTATTTCTTTTTTTTTTTCAGGGGCACCCTTTCAAAAGGGCAGTGTTGTAAATATTTTGTGTTCTAATACAAAATTTTCATTTAAATCTACCTCTGTGTTCTGGTTGCTTATTGTGATGTCTGATTACTGGGGCCAAAACCCCCCCCAAGTTTAATCTGGGTATATTTTCCAGTGTAAAATTTTTCTACAAGTGGGTTAAATTTACAAAAAACTCTAAAAATTAAGCAAAGAAGATAGGGAAATGAAAACATGAGAATAAATGAACAAAGGGGCAAAAACCACAAAGACTAAATGCAAAAAAACAAAAATGGACTGAAAAATTCAGAGAACTTGTTGGGTTTTTGGGTGTTAATCAAATAATCGACCACCCAGAAAAAGATCGTTTTTGTTTTTTAATTTAAAGAGGGAAAGCTATAATCTGTCATGTTAGAAAGCCAGCAAAAGAGCTAGTAAGATTTCAAAGTGGCTCTTTCCCAGCCCCCCTCTAAGCTCCTCCCCTTCCGCCGATTGCCCAAAGCCACCCCAAACTTGAACATCTGACAGTAGGATTCAGCAGGGGGAGGGAGAGCCGACTTTTAAAAGCCCGGGAAACTCGCCTACTTTTTCGTTTTAAAATAACACCCAGAGGCACAAAAACACACATACAAAAATACTGTATATATGCGTTTTAAAACTCTTGTGATTCCATGATCACCGAACTCACCACCCCCCGCAATACCGCTTTTCTCTGCATTGTTTTGTGTTTTCACTAAGGTGGTCTTTACACAAGAACGAATTTTGTAAAAACACCGAAAATAAACTATCGATCCAGTGATCTTGGGCACAAGAGACGCCGGGTTTTTTTCCATGACCAAAACTTTTTTTTAAAAAGGGTCTGCAGGTGGATATCTGGGTACTGCCTTCATGAGTCTGGAAAAGACAGTGACGCATGGCACCCCCCTCCCCCCCCGCCCCCAACCACGGGGGGCCCAGACAACAAAACGACTTTGTGCGCAGGGATTTTCTTTTTGTTGGTGCCGGGGGACTGAGGGGGTGGGATTTTGGGGTTCTGTAAATACTCTAGCCGAGGTAAAAAATAAGCATGTGTAAACAGGATACATGCTTTGGGCCACGCCAAGACAAACGGGGGCCCTGCTCGGTGGGGGACCAAAGACCGGGCCTTTAAAACCCGGGAATTGGGGGAAATTTTTGGAAATTAACAAACTTGTTTCCAGAGCCCCTTTTTACCCCAAAAATTGTCACCCATAGTAGGTAAAAAACTTAACTTCAGTACAAACCCGAGCGGGTAGGGGTTTTAAACCCAGGAAAACCTTTTGGATTTTAAGTCCCATGCCCTTTAAACCCCTCAGCCATCAAAAGGGCACAGCATTAAAACGGGTGCTCACTGTCTCAATCATCCTAGACATCAGTATGAAACCTGGTTGGTTTTTCCATTAACACTTTCCATAAAGTTTCATCAAACAAGACAGAAAGGCGTGTTTTTATGGACAGCCATGGAATCAATCGCACACCCCAAATTAGTGGGAAAAGCTTCACACATCACCTAAAGTCATACAAAGATGCCAAGAAGTTTGTAAAGAACAAGGAATTAACTCGTAAATTGGTTTCATAGAAATTAACCTATAGACACATAAAAATGTAAAAGTAGTGGGGGTTATCTTTCACATGTTGATGTTTTCTTGTTAGCATTCATAACAGAAAATAAACAGTCAACAAAGAAATAAAATGAGTTTTTCTTGTTTCAATAAGGGAAACATGCCTTTGAGAAGATTTAAAATTCCCACAATTAGCATCCACATGAATGCTGCCCCGCTTACATTTAAGGCCAATTTTTTGTATCCCCAAAAATTTCTGTACTGAAACAGAGCTCCTTTTGCCGCCGGAGAGCCCTTTTCAAAAAACCTCCCCTTCCCCCCCTCCCGAATGAAAAGATTTTTTTAAATTTTCCATCCTCCTCAGGGAAAAAGAGATGGCAAGGGCTGGGATTGGTCCTCTAAAAGATCACTTCCAGAATTTTTACTCTCTCCAAAAATACAGTAGGGGGCCATTCCATGTTTCCAAGGGCTGGTCCATGAAGATAATGTATCCCCAAATGACATAAAACCCACTGGTAACCCCTTTTTGAGCCTGGGGGAAAAACCCGCTGGGAATCCCCCTTTGTCCACAAGGGGGGAGCAGTGATTGGGTTTTTGGGCCCCCCCAGTCTCTCAAACATAACTATACATTGGGGGCAAAAAATTTTCAGAAAAAAAAACCTATTTTGCCCTTTTTGTTTTATATGAATAGCCAAAGGGACTTCAAAGTTTTTTTGGGTGGAAAACAAATAACCTTTGGGTTATTTTTGTTATTATCCATGTAAATTTATTAAATTTTGGTATTTTGAATTAAAAAGTGTTTTAAAGGCAAAATTTTTAAAGGGGAAGGGCTTTGTTTTCAAACTACAGCTAAAACACAAGGGGACACGGAAAGATTTTGTTTATGGGGCTCCCGCCATATTGAAGAAGGGCCATAAAGGGAAAATTTTTTTTAACTGGGGCCCGGGGAAAAATATTATGTATAGCTTTTTTCCAAAATTTTCCCAAACCATGCTGTTGTGTGACTAGGCAAACCCCGGGGAATCAATTCCTGTCCCTTTAAATGGTTTTTTTTTAAATTAAACTATAAAAAAAATTTTTGAAAAAAATATTATGCCTTTAGGCTCTCCAAAAAGGTTTTTTTTTATTTTTTCAATGTCCATGTATTCATTAAATTGCCACATTTTCAGTGAAATTAAAAAAAATGTTAGAATTTTCTTTATCCCAATTTGTTTAATAAATATGTTCTTCAATAAACTTTTTGGGAAAAGAAAAAGCTCCTGTCAAATTTTAGTGCCGCTCCCTTTTATCCCTATTATTCTGTAGCTTTGCTTTGGCTGGGGGGAATGTCTATGAAATTTACTATTCAATCATTTCCTGTGCTTTTGAATCTTAAACCTTTGTGTGAGTGAGCTTTAAACCCAAAACCCACCTTCCCTTTAATTTTTCCCCTTAAAAATAACCCCATGTAGTCCATCCAGCGGCCCCATCTCGGGGTTTTTCCAGACCCTTTAGATCAATGTAAAGACAACTGCACGGTGTCCCCCACACATGGATTTGATTCCCACTTTTTAGGGAAGTTTTTAAAATTTTAAAGGGGTTGGATCAAGGGTTTTTTTGCATGTAAAAGAGATTTTGGGGAGCCCCCTTTTGCTTAAAACACCAAAAAAAAGAAAAGTAAAAAAGGGCATAAAAGATATAAAAAATAGAAATATAAAATATAAAAATTTCCCTTTTATTATCTGTGGAATTTACATTTTTGGGGTGATGTCACTGTAAAAACCAAAGAATATTCTGAAACCCCATACAAGATCCAAAATGCCTGAAATATACCCATTCTTACCATAGATAAAATCAGGTGATTTTAATCCTCTCTTGGGGAGGAGAGAGAAGGAAGGAGTGTTTTTCCCTGAATAGCGCTGTAAACTGAAGGTCAAAATTTAAAACCCCCCTTTGGGGAAAAATGGAGAAAAGTGTCAGGTAAAGGGGCAGTGAGACTCAGGATGAAAAGGGGGGGATAATTTTTTTTAATTCATGTTGCCATTTTTTTCATATACTTTAAAACCCAACTAGCAGCATTGGGGTATAAATTAATAAAAAAAAATTAAATTTAATTTTTTTTTTAAAATTTAAAATTTTAAAAAATAAATTTCCAGACCCAAAAAGAAAAAAAAGGGTAAAATAATCAAGCCCATTTCGATTTTTGAAAAAAATTGAAAATGGACAAAAAGGATAAGGGGTGATTGTCCAATTTTCAAGGTTTTATTTTGGGTGCAATTGTAGGGCCCGGGAAATGAACTTTTTCTCGAAACCCGATTTTTAAAAAGGGAACCATAGATTTAGTTTTTAGTCTGTCTTAAACATGAGCACACACACAGTTTGTGTTTAGGGGGGGGAAAAGGGGCACACTGGGGGGAAGACAGATCACCGAGAAAATAGCTGTCATTTTTCAGGTAAGTCACCTAATGACGGGGCCGCTGGAGAGGGGGGTTAAAAAATGTTGTGTTATTGCCCCCGACCAACTTACAGTGTGGGGTTTTTTTAAATTTCCAAAGTCCAGGGGGAAAGATATTTTTGAAATTTTAGAATAACCAGTATTTTTATATGCTTTGCAAACAAATTAGCAGTTAACAGCCAAAATCAAAAAAAACAACATGTTTTCAATAAACCCCCCGGGGAACAAAACAGCCTACAACAAGGTTTAAGAGATATTACAATGATTCTTGGACTGGGCCCGTGTAGCTTTTATTTAAAATTTTGAGCCAACGGCAACCAAAAGGGAGCTTTTCCATTTAACATTGTTTTGCCCCAAAAAGGGTAGTTTGTGCTTTTCCCCCCACCAACCCCTTTAGTTACCCCGGGGCCAAAGAGGAAAAGTTTAAAAAACGGGGATTTTTCACTGGGGGTTTGGAAAAACAAAACCCCTGCAATGACGCCACGAGGCTACGTAAACCCCCAAGGGGCAAACCCCGCCTTTTAAAGTAAAGAGGTCTTGGCAGGAAAGGGGAAAATTTAAAAGGGGAAAAGCCCCCTTCAGCCTTTGCTGGGGCCCCAAGCCTCCCCCTCGTCCCCCTTTCCCGTTTCAAAATTTTGGAGAAAATCATTGTTTAAAAAATTTAATTGATTATCAAAAACTTTTAAATTTTTTTAAAATTTTCATTTCAGCTTTTGATGTGATACTTTATTGATACTTTAAGGGAAAATTAATTTATTTATTTCAAAACCCACCTTGGGGTCCCATCTGAAAAAAGTTTTATTTTATAAAAATTTTTACACCATTTTTCCTGTTTTAAGCCCTGAATAACGCCCTGTGTTTGCTACCCCACCACATGTCAACAACACCAAAAACCAAAAGTTTTATATGAAGGGAAACCCCTTTTTACAAAAAAAACCCAGCCCTTTTATCATCCAAAAAAAAACCATCAAATTTTATCTAAGGCTAAAAGTAATGCTACATAATGCTTATTTCATTTTTTTAAAAAGAACCGTTTCCGTTTCTTTAAATAATTTTTTTGGGATGCATAAATGTAAAATAAAAGGGGGAGGAAAATTTTTCCAAATGTAAAAAATGAATTAAAACCCGTGTTTGCTTTCTATCCCAAAAACCTTTCCCGGTTTCCCAAAAGGGCAGCCCATTTTAAAAAGGGTGACACTGTGGCCCTCTTTTCCCCCCTTGGGGAAATAAAAGTGCTTTTACCATTTATAAAAAAACAAGGGAAATGCATGGAACAGCACCCCTGGGAAACTTCGGGCAAAAACCCTCTGGCCAGGGGTGATTTTCTTTTTTCCCTTCAGTACCAAGGACACCCATCCAAAAAAACCCTTTTTTGAGGGAAAAAAAAGAAAATTTTTTCCAAGAACCCCCCCTTTCCCCAAAAGACTTGTTTTTTTCTAAACATTTTTAAGTGTGGAAATTATTTGTTGGAATCCCTTTTTCCCATATTTGGCCTTTTCCATTTAACCCCCCCCCCACAACTAAATTAAAGTTAGTTTTTGTTTTCCCTCAACAAACCCAAATTAAGGGAATTTGTTTTCATTGTATATTAAGACTGGGAAACCCAAATTAAATATTTTCAAAATTATTTACAGAAAATTCTTTCATCATTTGCATGTTGGGTTTTTTAAAGAATTTTCCATGTTTTTACCCGAAAAGGTTTTTCCCTCAATGTTTGAAGTCTTTTTTTGATGTCAATTTAATTTAAAGTTTTAGAGCACAAAAATGGGACAGTTTCCCGTACAGAGTTTGGTTTTGTGGGCAAACCCAGCAAGGGAAAAGGGAAACCCTGGGGAACGGAGGGTGTTTTTTTGACAGATACCGGGAATCAAATAATTGATTCTGAGAACCAGAGGTGGGATGATAAAAATTATTATTTGGGTTAATTTCTTGTAAAAAGTGGGGGGTTTTCCCCCCCCAAAAAGTCAATAATTTTAGATTTTTCAACTGCTTTCAAAAGAAAAAAAACCCCCATAAATATAAAATCCAAAAACAGTAAAATATGGGAAAGTTAATTAAACTATAATTATAACTAATCCTATTCCCTTTTTATTGGGGGATTCCCCAATGGGAAAACAAAATTTTAAAATGTTTGCAGGTCTGGTAAAAGGGATCTGTCCATTAATAAGAGGAGGACTGAGGTCAGTAAAGACGGGAACCCCTTTTTTAAGGTTTTAATTAAATTTTTGCTAACTTTTAGATGATGTCCATAAGGCTTACATTGATTTTCCCCTTTTGGGGTTTTTTTTTTTTTTTAAAATTTTGACAGGGGTTTTCCCGAGGAACCAATGTCTGCTTGTCTGTCTTTTCTTTTAAAAAATAAATTAAAAAAGTTTTTCACGGAAAAGAAGATACTTTTGGGCCCTTTAAAAATTGTAGCAGACAGGGGAAAATGTTGCTGAGGGAAACCCAGGGGGGGCCCAAAAATTTTCGGGGGATTATCAAAGATCTGAGTGGGGTTTGGACGTTCCCCACTGAAAAAACCCCCGTCTCTGTCAGAGGCTGAAAAAAATGGGTTGGTACTCCTATACCCTTTGGGTCAACATGAACATGGAATATGGGATCAGATTCTTATACATCCCAAAATGCTTTAATTATTAGTTGATTAAGGGGCTTTTTTATTCATCTTTAAACACAATGGAAAAATTTTGGGAAAAAAAGGGTTTTTGTTTTTATAAATTCAGGTATTTTTAAAACAAATAATGTTCTCAACCCTGCAGAAGCCCTGATTGGGGGGGGTTTTATTATGGGGGTGGGGGCACAAGCAGGACTGCCCCAAGGGTTTTCTGTGGATTTGGGGGACAAAAATCCACGGGGCTGGGCCTGGGGGGGCGCTGGCCCCTGGGAAAAACGTTTTTTAGTATATGTATTCTAAACTGTGAAAAAGCACTTTGTTTGTTCCCCTTTAGAAAAAGGGGGGCCCCTGTTCAAGATTAAAAAGAGTTCAAAATTTAGGGGTCACCTTTAAAAAAAAAACCCCCTACTTGAAAAAAAACCCCCACTTTAAAAGAAAAAAGTAACTGTTTCTTTAAAGCAAATTTGAGTAATAGGGGAGGGGGAAGGTGGCCATTCCCGGGTCCTTGGGGGATTGTTTTTAAAAGTTGTTTTTTTCAGGCCATCCTATGGAGAAAAAATTTTTGACAGGGTATTTTTAATTTAAATAAAAGCGGAGAATTAGGGGAAAGGGTTTTCAGAAACCCGCCCTTTTAAAAGAGCTGGGCCCCCGGGAAGTCACCCAAGTTGGGAAAATACACATTAGTTTTTTTAAAACAACAAAACCCATTTAAATTTATATTAGAAGTATATTTAAAAAAACAAAAGCATTTAATTTATAAATTCTATGAACGAACTTCATGAATTAGCTTTGATTGGCAAATGTTCTTTTTTTTGGGGGCACTTTAAACCCGAACCCCCGTTCCCCACTATTAGGGCCCAACCCACCTTGTGTTTGGGGTAACATGTTTTTGGTTATTGAATTCCCGCAGCAAAAATTTTTGATTTACAATGCCTGAAAAACAATTCCTTTAGTTATGAGGAAGTCATCTCAGGTTTACACCCCAAATAAATGATAAGCACTTTTTTGTAGTTATTTTATTAGTATTATTTTTTATTTTCAGAATGTGCTAAAGTATTGTGTGGCTTGAATGTGAAATTTAAAATTAATCTATCTCATCTACATTCTGTAAAATCCATTTAATTTTACAAAATTTTTCTATTGCAGGACAGCAGTCGCCAAACAACGGGAAATTTTGGGACCAACTCAGAGTTGGGGTCATGGCAGGGGGTTTTTCTTCCCGGGCCTTTAAGGGAAGAAAAGTTTTCCCAACACAGACATAAAACTAAAGGCTGCCCCATGTTTTTAAACCCTTTCAAGGGGGAACGGGTCTCCATTTTATGCAAAAAATAAATAATTTCAACAGTTTGTGTCCCCCCAAAACCCCCATATTTTTTGAAATTTTTTAAAGTAAAAATTTGCTGAATAGCTTCCAGGGCAGGGCCTGAAGACCCAAAAAAAAGGGAGGGTTTACACTGATATGTCTTATCATTGCCTTTAATAACCCGCATTTTATTTTTGAAAACCGGGAAAATTTGGGCCACCGCTTTTAGCATCCAAGGGGAATTTTCCAACTCCCCTGTATTTGCCCTTAAAATCTGCAATATGGGGGGCACTTGAAATGTTTGGGGCGGGTGGTTTGACTGCACAAAAACGAGATTTGGGGCCTTTATTAAAACCCCGCCCAAATGTGTGCCTACATCGTTCTTTTGCACCCCTTTAATTAATAACAACAGCCCAAATAAAACCCGAGGAAAAGAATTTTTTAGGGGAACACGATCTTATCAATTTTAGGACATGACGCCATTTCCCCTTTATCGGGAAAAATGTTTTTTTTTCCCTGTTTGCTCATTTGGGAAACTTTTTCACTGAATTTTGGGGCATCCCCAGGACCCCCTTTTTTGCAGAAATTAAATTTTAAGGCAGGTTTTTTTCCCCTTCCCCAAAAAATTTAAAAAATAAAGCAACATTTCCTCCAGTCCAGCCATTTCCCCTTGTTTTTTTCTTGTTCTTCAACCCTTTTTAAATTTTTTTAATGACTTTTTCCCTTTTCTCCGGGGCACACGGTTTACCCAAATCAAACAAAGTAAAAATTAAAACCCCTTATCCGCTTTGTCCATTTTTTTAATTGTACAAATCGGGAAAACGGAAAAACATTTGTTATCTGTTTTTCGCTTTTTTGGGAAAAAAGTATTTGAAAAAAGTCAAAATTTCGCTTTTTTAGTTTTTGGGTTTTTTTTTGAAAATTAATTGATACATGGATTTTTAATTACCCCGCTGTTCTCATTTAAACCCCAAAGCCGATTTACGGTTTTGATTCATTTTAGAGGAGTTCCCAAAGTTCCCAAATCAGCTTTAGGGACAAACCAGGGGGGCCCAGGGGGGTCCCAGACTTTTATAGGGGGGCCCCTAATGGGGGTGCTGAAACCTTTTCGGGGGGACAGCAGAATTAGGGGATTTCATGCACCTCCAGACCATAGATCATTCCATCCAAAATCTAAGCCTACTTTTTTTCCCGTTTTTTAAAAGAGGTAACAAAAGGTCAGCTTATAATCAGTGGGGAGAGTGTGAATGGATGTTGATGTGGGCAGTGGGAGATCCACATAGGGTTAACTGCTGGAACACCCCATTTTTTAGAATAAAAACCCCAAACTCCCGAGGGGTAAAACTTTTTCCCGGGCTGTGGCTATGACTGTCCTTTTTCAAAATAAAAGCCCAACTCTGATTTAAACTTTTACAGCGGGGAGGTATGCTTCGTGTGTGGTTTTCAACATGAATCTTGGGCAAAACATATTTAATGGGGTAGAAAACCAGGGCTGTCTAGACTTTTTAACAGAGGGGGGGCCCTGGCAATCTCTGCTTGCAGAGGGGAAATTTTTCCAGAGTGGCGCCAAGGGCGGGTAAGGAAACCCCAACATTCACATGTTGGCAACATCTTAACACGTTTTTTTTTTTTAACTGAACATGGTTTTTTAGTTTTTTGTTTGGGTTAGGAGATGTTTGGAAATTAAACCCTTTCTGTTCGATGATATTATGAAAAAAAGGGGCAAAGTTCTCATTGAGATAAGATGACCCATGTTAGCTAAATTATTTCTTTAAGGCCGTTTACCGGGGATAAAATAAAAGCTGGCGCCAAAAAAATGCAAAAAATAAAAATTTTCCCTGCATGAAGGCAAACCCGTTTTGCAGAAAGAAACGAAATTGTCATTATTTAGCAGCCAGATTATCTGTATTATACCTTTTCCCGTTTATGCCCCTTTAATGATAGAAATTTTTCATAAATGGTTGAAAAGTTTTGGGGAAACCCTCGCCCGTCTTATTTAAAGGCCTGTTTATAGCAACATTTTTACGACCAAATTCAGGGTTTTTTAGTATGTTTAAACGTAAATGTTTAAACGCCAATTTGCCTACTTGGTTTGGTCTTTGCCTTGACCAAAATCTAAATAGGGAAATTTTTCCCCCCCCAATATATAAAAAGGGACAAAATTATTGTATCTGTAAAGGGTGTTTTTAAAAAGAACTAAACATGGAAAAAAATATGGTCTACATGTAGCTTTTAGATTTCAGTATGTCTTTTAAATGATAGCATGAAGATTTGTTAATCATGATTCAGTTTTAAATTTAAATATCTCTTTTTTTCATAGTACTAAGAAATTGCAATCAGAGGACCAATAGCTGGGGAAGGGCCCAAAGGGTTTTGGTACAAAAAAGCTTGTCGCTTTGACAACTACCAGAAGCTAGAGTTAGGGGTTTTGTGTATGCATTTAGTTAGATTGTCGCCATATTGTTATTAGTCAAGTTTAAAAAACATATAACCAGGGAAATACGCCAAAAATTTCTTTTGCTGCAATAAAAAACTGCAAACTGGGAAATTTTTTCTTTTAAAAATCACATTATTTTCATCCTTTCTGCCAGGTCTTTCTCCCCTCAGAGTGATGGTAAAAATTTCAATGTATTCTTTCCCAGACTCTTGTTTATTCAGCCTGTACACTTCCCAACATTTTGTAACCAAAATTTTGTGCTCATTGCAGTTTTGTATCTCCCGGAGAAAAATAGGGGATTTTAAAAGCCCGGAAAAAAAGGTTTTTGTTTTCCCCAACATGATAGATAGGCCCTGTTGAGATGTGAAAGGTCATGCTTTTTGCTATTTCCAAGGGTTTGTTTTTTAAACAAAGACATGTTTACTAGTTATGGTTTTTTATTATCAGATATTTTTACTATTTTTTTGTTTTAATTATACACACTTTTTAACGTTTTGATTAAATTTAGTCATATAAATTTTACTACTTTCACTTTCAATCTTTTAACTTTTTTTTAAGCCCCCAAACACAAATTATGAATTTGCCTCATTGGGGTTACAATCGGAAAAGGATATGACACCCTGTCCTTTTCAAATGACCCCCGGGTCATAAGGAAAAAATCCCCCCAAAAAAAAAATTTTAAAAGGGAAAAAAAAACGGAAGAAACCTCAGGGAAAAAAACAGAGGAGGGATCCCCTTTTCCCGGATGGACAGACTGGGAATAAGATGTGTACAGAAATAACAACAATGAAAAAAAACATTAAATAACATACAAAAATTTATGGAAATGTCCAAATCAATATAACAACAGCTAATATACAGTGTGTGTATATATAGAATTATAAGAGAGTGTCCAAGGGGATGAAGAGATCATCAAAACTATCAGCAAAGGATGAGAAGATGCCGCCCCTTTCCCCCACGCCAACCAGAAGAAGCCTGGGCAGCACATCTTTCACTCCACCACACCAAAAAGGAGAAACCTCCGGGATGACCTCATCACCACCACGCCACCAGAACCAGAAGATGAAGCCTGACTGGTCTGCACAACCACTACTCCACCAGGTAGACGGGATCCATGGATACCTGTGAGATGAGAACGCACAGGACCACGAGGCACAAAAATAATCAGCAGCATGTGTTAAAGGGAGGAAGAGTAAACACATCCTCTTCTCCACTACCCTAAAAGATACAACCTGAGCAGCATCCCCTTCTCCATCTCACCACCATCAGGACAGACGAAGCCTGGATGACACCACCTCCTTCTCAACAAGTAGCCTCAGCTCACGGACATCTGGGAGCTGGGAGCACAGGCTCCGGGGAAGAAGATGAGTTAGTAAATGACTTAATGGAGACATCGAAATGAAGAAGAAGAGGCTCAGTGTGTCAGAGGAAGTCCCGCAGTCTAGACCTATAGCAGCATAACAAGGGGATTGACCCAAGGCAGCCTGAGTCAACCTTGGATCAGTCCTAACTATAAGCACTATCAAAAAGGAAAGTCTTAAGCCTACTCTTGAATAAGGGATGGTGTCTGCCTCCCAGACTGAAAGAGGGAGTTGGTTCCACAGAAGAGGAGCTTGATAACTGAAAGCTCTAGCTCCCATTCTACTTTATAAACCCTAGGAACCGCTAGTAGTCCTGCATTCTGAGAGCGGGGTTCAGCAGGATTATAAGGCACTATTAGCTCTTAAGATAAGATGGTGCCTGACCATTCAGTGCCTTGTAGGTGAGGAGGAGGATTTTAAATTCTATTCTAGATTTTACAGGAGCCAGTGCAGAGAGGCTAACACCGGAGAAATATGGTCTTTTCCTGGTTCTGGTCAGAACATGTGCTGCAGCGTTCTGGACCAGCTGGAGAGTCCTGATAGACTTATTAGGGCAGCCTGATAATAACGAGTTACAATAGTCCAGCCTGGAAGTTACAAATGCATGGACTAATTTTTCTGCATCGTTTTGGGAGAGAATATGCCTTATTTTTAATGACGCAGATGAAAAAAGCTGTTCTAGCTGTTTGTTTCATGTGGACGTTGAAGGACATATCTTGGTCAAAATTACCCTAGATTCCTTACAGTGGTGTTCGAGGCTGGTACAAAGCCATCTAGAGTAAATAAGTCATTAGATAGGTTATTTCTGAGATTTTCAGCCAATTAGAATAACCTCAGTTTTATCTGAATTTAACAACAAGAAATTGGGCCATCCAAGTTTTTATATCCTGAAGACATTTTTGGGAGTTTAGCTAACTGGCTGGATTCGCCTGACTTAAATGACAAATATAGCTTAGTATCATCTGCATAGCAAGGAAAGTTTATGGAGTGTTTCCTGATAACATTGCCTAAAGGAAGCATATATAAAGTAAATAGAATAGGCCCAACACAGAACCTTGAGGAACTCCATAACTGACTATGGACTGCATGGAGGACTCATCATTAATGTGAACAAACTGTGATCGATCCGATAAGTAGGATTTGAACCAGCTTAAAGCAGTTCCTCTGATGCCAGTTAAATGTTCTAATCTCTGCAACAGGATATGGTGGTCAATAGTATCAAAAGCAGCGCTAAGATCTAACAAGACAAGTACTGAGATCAGTCCATGGTCTGGAATTAGCAGGTATCAGTAATTTCACCAGAGCTGTCTCGGTGCTATGATATTTTCTAATAGATTATTGTTCTGGAGGAAGTAACACAGCTGACTGCACACTGCTTTCTCAAGGATCTTAGAGAGAAAGGAAGGTTGGATATCGGTCTATAGTTGGCTAAAACTTCTGGATCAAGACCGGCTTCTTCAGAAGAGGTTTGATTACGGCTACTTTAAATGACTGAGGACATAGCCTGACAGCAAAGATAAGTTGATCATGTTCAGTAAAGAGGTGCTCAGTAACGGTAAAGCTTCTTAAGCAGTGAAGTTGGGATGATCTAAGAGACAGGTAGAAGGCTTAGATGAGGAAATCAATGAAGTCAGTTTGTGGAGGTCTCATGGGAGAAAAGCAGTCCAAGTATACATCAAGTTCTTCAATGAGTCCTATGCTTCCTGTGTTTAAAGACAAAGCAGTTTCAGTCAAAGGCACAGTGTGACTGATTTTCCCCTAAGTTATAATCTTCTATTAAAGAAGTTCATGAAGTCACACTACTGAGGGTTATGGGAACAGATGGTTCAATAGAGCTGTGGCTCTCTGTCAGCCTGGCCACAGTGCTGAAAGAAACCTGGGGTTGTTTATTTTCCTCTATTAATGATGAATAATAAGCTGCTCTGGCTCTACGGAGAGCCTTCCTAAGTTTTAAACTATCATGCCAGTCCAGAGACGTTGCAGACCAGTTAAACGCCACTTCTTTCAAATCTTCTTGCTGCTTGCTTTAAACTGCGGGTGTGAGGGTTATACCAGGGAGCCAGCTTTCTATGCTTTACTATCTTCTTTTTAGAGGAGCAACAGAGTTAGAGATGCTCGCAGAGAGTCTGCAGCACAATCTACCAAATTATCAATTTGAGAGGACTGAAGTCTGAGCCCTGCTATATTGATATTAGGATTGAATTAAAAAGCTAATGGAATTATATCCTTAAACTGCTACAGACTTTCAGATAAACATCTAGTGTACATGGATTTACCTGATGGAGTGTAGTCCAGAAGAAAAATTCAAAGGTTAACAGTAATGGTCTGATAGGAAGGAATTCTGTTGGTGGACTGATAAATGTTCTACTTCAATGCCGTAGGTCAGACGCAGTCGAGGGTATGGTTAAACAGTGAGTTGGTTCCTGAACATTCTGACAGGCCAATTTGAATCTAACAGCGAGATAAAGCAGTACCAAGGCTGTCACCACAATGTCCACATGAATATTAAAGTCACCGACAATAATTACTTTATCAGTTCTCAGGACTAAAGTTGATAAAAACTCAGAGAACTCAGATAGAAATTCAGAATATGGACCTGAACGGTACACTATAAAAATAAAACTGGTTTCTCTGTTTTCCATTTAAGATGAGAAAGACTAAGAACCAGGCTTTCAAAAGACGATAGTTTAATTTAGGTTTAGGTTTGATCGACAGACTAGAATCAAAATGGCTGCAACCTCCTCCACGGCCTGTATCTCTAGGAATATGAGTATTAATATGACTAGGAGGAGGATTCATTCAGGCTGACATAATCATCCTGACACAACCAGGTTTCAGTAAGACAAAATAAATCAACCTGGTTATGATATTAATTCATTTACTAGTAGAGCTTTAGATGATAATGACCTGATATTTAAAAGTCCACATTTAATTTTCCTGTCCTGATTAACTATTTCAGCAGTGGATTTAATTTTATTAAGTTATTTTGTTCAACTCCTTTTGTTTACTATGGATTTAACTGATTTCAGTGGTCGTGGGACAGAAAACCGCTTCTATGGGGTTCTGGGTGGTGACTGCACTAATGGAAGCACAGAGAAGTGTGTTAAACCTACAACTCTGTCTCCTGGTCTCAACCCTGTTGTCATGGGTTAGGTCGACTAATAACTTGGCCATGTTTCTAGAAATGAGAGCTGCTCCTAAGTAGGATGGATGCAGCTCTCCTCATCAGACCAGGTTTTCCCAGAAACTGCTCCACCATCGATGAAGCCCACATCATTAACTGGACACCACCTCGACAGCCAGCGGTGGAAGGATGACATGCGACTAAACATGTCATCAGAGGCCAAGCTAGAGGGGACCAGAGAAAACCACGGAGTCCGACATTGTTTTAGCATAAGCACACACCGATTCCACGTTAATTTTTGTCACCTCCAATTGGCGTAACTGGGTCTACGCCAGCGTGAATAACAATAGTCCCATATTTACGCTATCCCAGCCAGCAGTTTCAATAGGATTCAACGTCGCCGCCGGGCCCCCTGGAATGCATTTGACTATGCATATGACTATACTAGTTGTGAGGTTTACTATTTTATCCAGATCAAACATTGTTTCAAATGTAATCCATCGATTGTATCGATACTAGGAAATAATGCATTGGACTTAAACACGGCAAACTATGGGTATGTTTTTTGAAAGACGCAAACGTTACATGCCGCTTCCTGTGTGAAACGTCATTACCAAGCGCCAGCAGACAACACAACATGGCAGATGGCGGGAGAACCCGGCTAGCGTGGAAATTTTCAAGCCACAATTGCGTCCAGTGTGGAAACACTTTGGCTTTTGCAAAGACGGAGATGTTTTAAATAAGTCGCCGCTGTTTGCAGGATATGTAAAGGCTGAGTAAAATACAACGGCAACACGACAAATCTCCAACCACCTACTAATGCCATGGGATTTCCAGAACGCCACCGTCCAGGCACCTCTTGTAGCGTTCCCGCTGCAGCAGTAGCGCAAGGTAACATGCCCTTTCTGCAGAAGCCTCGCAGCATGTTTAGTCAGAGACTTGGCCAAAATTCAGCTCGGCGAAACATCACGGCAACAATTGCCAAGTTTATCTGCAAAGACATGCGGCCCTACAGTGTGGTTGAAAATCCGGGTTCTGTGAAATGATTCAAACGTTGAGCCACGGTACCAGATATGAGCCGACCACATTTTCGGAAAAGGTTATTCCTGCATTGTACTAACGATTAAGACTGATGTGAGCTGTCGCCTCTCAAGCTGAAGAGTAGCGATAACGACGGATGGCTGGACATCATGCTCAAATCAAGAGTATGACAAATTACCTCTCATCACATTGATCAGGAGTGGAAAATGAAGCCCTTTTGTTCTGCAAACCAGAGTTTTAACTGAGGCCCATACTGGTAAAAATATTGCGCGTTTCAGTGAAGCCTGCACGGAGTGGAAAATCTCAGACAAGAATCCTGCCATCGTCACAGATAACGCCAGGAACGTGATTGTGGCCAGTGCAGAAGCCCAGTTCAGTCCAAACATCTTGCTTCGCACACACTCAACCTTGCTTCGCACAAGGGTTTTGGGGGGTGGACCGTGCTTCCAAGTTGTTGGGGAGTGCGAAAAATTGTTGGATATTTTCACCGCAGCCGATTGCATGTCACGCCCTACGGAAAAACAAAAGCTGATGGATTTACCACAACATAAACTGATCCAGGACATAATCACCAGATGGAACAGTTCATTCGACATGCTTGAACGTTTTTGGAACAACAGCCAGCTGTAATGGCAACTCTGATGTTCAAGGATTCAGCAAGGGTGTCACAGATGTAGGCATGCTAAGTGGAGTGACATTGCCAACATGGAGGACATTGTTCATTTGATGGGTCCTGTCAAAAAGGCAACCACTGTGATGTGTGAGGGAAGACCAGCCAACCCCTCTGTAATTGCTCTCTTCAAGCCAAACTGCTGAAACACCTACAGCCACGTGAAGACGACTCAACTCTGGTTGCAGAGATTAAGAGGTGATGGCTGATGACCTCCACACGCTACAGAGGCACCCAAGATGCTCTCAACATAGGTAAATAATTTGGGCTCTTAATTAAAATCTTAGTTACTGTAGTTAATATTTTAGGTTACTCAACTGATTTGTAAACACACACTGCATTTTCAAGTTTTAATTTGAGTTGAGTTGAAAACTTTAAAAAAATATCTGCAATATATTTATCTCATTATTGTGCCATATTTCTTTTAAAAACATACTAAAAATTTAATTTACTGACTATTTTGTGCAGAGGAAGTGGTCATCAGTTGCAACTTAATTTAATAATACAATGCAATATTCTTGTTCTTTAAACAGCAGCAGCGTTGGACCCACGATTTAAAGAACTGCCTACCTGGAAAAAGAGGACAGAGAACAGGTCTACGCAAAACTGGTTCTTGAGGCAGAAGTGTTCCACCAGGTAACTCTTTTCTCTTTCCTCTGCTCTGTTCTCTTCTCTCCTTTCAGTTGTCCTCTCTCAACTCTCATCTGTTGTTTTATCTTTGTATATATTTCTGTGTAGTCTTACAGAGCAGAATAGTTCACACATTCTTATATCCATAGATACAAGCAATGGAAAGTCAGGAGGAAGACAGGGAGGCTCAGCACAAAGCTGTCAGGATTCAAGGAGGAGACCACAGGTGTGTTTCATTTGATAACAACAATAGATTGTTCTTTTTTTGTATTAATGGGAAATGAGAAACACAACTATATTTTGAACAAAGTCTTATGTTGTAGCTCCAAGTGGGTCACCTCCCTGTAAGAAGAAAGCCTTGATGCGCTTTTTTGGAGATTCTTCACCCAAAGAGAAAGAAAATCCACTGCTAGACAGTCAGAGCAGAGGTGATAAGGCACCGAGCAAAGATGCTACATTGACTGAAAATGCCATGAAGTGGTGGAGAGCTCAGAAAAAGAGCTACCTCTACTTTCAACCCTTGCGAACGCTACCTGTGTATTCCGCACCAGTGTGCCAGCAGAGCGAAGTTTTGTACAGCTGCGACATAGGAACGACAGAGAAGTGTTCTGGGCCCGATCATGTTGATCAGTTGATATTTTAAAAAAAACTGTAGTCATTGAAGACTAGTTGGTGAGACTTGATCTTTGTATTAGTGCACAGCTGTTTGTTTATTAAAATGGGAGCTGTAGCGGTTCAACCACTGCTCATTTAACCTGAAAAAGGGGTTAGTTGCACTTTATTTTTGATGTTAATGTTGTATTTGTTATTTCTATGTTGAAAACAGCAAAAGGAGCAGGTAAACCTACTGTTAATTCAACCTGAAGAGATGTTGGTTGCACTTATTTTTTGACATGAATATTCTGTTTTTTTATGTTGAAAAACAAAATCAGAAGTAGCAGGTAAATCTAGTGTGAAAAATGTGTTTCACTTACTGCACTTCCTCCTATTGATTCAAGTGTTGATGCACTTTGTTAAAATTAAATTGAATGCATTTGCCATGAGTTGTTGTTTACATGTTTGTTTCCCTAGTTAATTTATACCTGATTCAGATTCCTTACAAGAAACAACAGGAATCTAGGACACTTCACCTGCACTGCCCAGTATCCAGGTATTTATTTCAGTCACACTGGTTGAATTTTGGTAACAAGTTACTGAATCGATTTCAAGGCACTGAATCGTTTCAGATCAGATCATTCAAAATGAACCAATATCGCCCTGGAATCAACTCGGCAACCACTAATCGTGATACGAATCTAATCGTTGTTAAAACGAATCGCTACACCCTAATGAATAGTGTAAAAGTAGTTTCATGGTTTTCAGACAAAGAACAGAGATTCACAGAGTACAGGAATGTGTCCTTATCTCCTTTGGTCGGAGATATCTCGTGGGCACACAATAACACTTTGAGGTCCAGTGTGGCGCCGGGACGCCCTTTGCACCAAATATCAACCAATGAGGAGAAGAACTGATGACATCCAACACCTCAAGACCAAGACAACGCTAGTTAGAAAGTGAAACTGTCACCATATAAAGATTGAAAATAGTTGTGAGGGTTTGGAGCGCTCTAAGCCTCATCTGTTTTTTGTTTGTGCGATCCAACACCCAGATCTGTAATCTTTGACTTGCTAAATCATTAAAAGTGATTTCACTTTTGATCTCGTCATCTCTTCCTCTCATCTAAGACCACACAGGAAAGAAGTGAAAGGTGAGCAACTGCCTTGGGAGTCAGACACTTGTTACTGGTTTAATACTGCTTATAGTAGGGGAAATGATTGTAAGGTACCTTCAAATAGTGGAGTACGGAAGAACTAGAATAAGTACCATCTACCCAGAGAGGTAGAGTGTGGGAAGAAACTAGCATAGTACCATTTGCCATGTGGGTAAAGTTTCAGGAAAAGACTAGCATGCACCATTTGCCTGGGTAGAGTATGGGGGCAATCTAGGGAAAGTACCATCCACATTTGAAGTAAGGGAAAAGCAATCACAAGTACCCTATAAGGAGAGATAAACCACCAGCTTTTTCCTAACAATTCTTATCTCAGTAGCAGCTTCAGAAATAATCCAGTAACATAGGTCATCTTATCTCAATGAGAACTGTTAGCAACTGTGACTTGAAATAATATCAGAACAGAAGGGTACATTTGCCAACATCTCCTCAACCGACAACAATAAAACTATAAAACTATGTTCAGTTGAAAAAACTTGTTAAAGATGTTGCCAACATGTGAATGTTAAGGTTACTTACGCCCTGTGGCACCATCTTGAAAATTCCTCTGCAAGCAGAGATTCAAGCTTTTTCTACAGTTTAGTACGCTGTAGAGTTCAAATTTACACTGCATGTCTGCATAAAACTGACCTGCTTTGATCTCTGTCTTTGATAACTGGACTGGTCACTTGACACTAGACTGATGTGTGTGTAGTGTGTGTGTGTATACATGCATTATGCATTAAGATACATTAATTGTAATAATGCACTTATTGATTTTGACAATACTTAGTTACTTTGCGTTGGGTAATGGAATATGCAAATGATAATAGAAGTACAGTACAGATCAAAGCAGAATAGAATACAGATCAAAGCAGAATGGAATACAGATCAAAGCAGATTAAATTCAGATCAAAGCAGAATGGAATAGATCAAAGCAGAATAGAATAAAGATCAAAGCAGATCAGAATACAGATCAACACAGAGACATACGTGAGGCTTGAACCAGAGGGAAGACGCTTCGGGTAGGGCCCTGGAGGCCATTTTCGGTCAAGCCAAGAAGGGTCGCTGCTCAGGGCCTAAGCGGACACACTATGGATGTTGTCTTTGGAGTCATAAGACTGCATGAGTTACATAGCAGTGCTGACAGAGTTGCTGTCAGCGGGGGTGTATTAAGACTGTTATGAGTTACATAGCAGTACTGACAGAGTTTCTGTCAGCGGTGTATTAAGACTGTTATGAGTTACATGCAGTGCTGACAGATTGCTGTCAGCGGGTGTGTATTAAGACTGTTATGAGTTACATAGCAGTGCTGACAGAGTTTCTGTCAGCGGGTGTGTATTAAAACTGTTATGAGTTAATAACAGTGCTGACAGAGTTGTTGTCAGCGGGTGTGTATTAAGACTGTTTGGGGTTAATAAAGTGCTGACAGAGTTGCTGTCACGGGTGTGTATTAAGACTGTTATGTGTTTCGTAGCAGTGCTGACAGAGTTGCTGCCAGTGTGATTTCTGACCACTGCTGCTGGAAATTTTAATTGGAGACCTTTGGGCAGAAGTAACATACATTTGAAGACTTTTCATTGTTTGTCAGTTTGTCTCAGTGTAAACTAATACAATGGGTAATGAATCGCCCAAAGCTCTGAGTCATGGTGGATCGAAGCTAATGTAATTTAATTCTCCAAATAGCAGAAGAGAGGTCAACCTGTCATTGAAGTCATGTGATAATACATATTTTTTCACACGCATCGTCATCTGAGCAAATAACACGTTATGCATGAAAGAGATTGCATGCCTGTGTGGTCCGGTAGATAGTCAAACTAGTGGGGGCGCCCTGGTCACAGGGTCACTTCATTAAGAAATGATTCTGTGCTCATGTAGATTTGAATTAATGTATTAGATAAAATACATTCAATATGATTGTGTTTTTTATTTTGAGACAACTATTTAATTAAATTTCAAATAAAATGCACCCATGGCAGTTAATAATAAAAAAAACCCTAAGGATTATATTTATAAAAACCCAAATAAAGAGAACATTGTTGATTGAAATTAATATAAACAGGCAGATTTTAATTGAAAAGGGGTTTTTTAAAAAAATTTTGTCCGCAATTCCCATCATGCCCTGCCCAACAGTATTTGCAGTTATTTGTTAAGCTAGCTGATTCACCTTTTTAAATGCAGATATTACTTGTGTTTTAATGCCCCTGTTTTGAACATGGCAGTTTATGGAGTTCACTGTCATGTTTTTGCTCTTACAGTTCCACCATCGGTGAGGTGATTTAAAGTTTCTTGATCCGGGGACTGCGGGGGTTGAGCCTGGTCCCCGCCAGCCAGGTGCTGTTGGGGGACAGACACTTTGGGTAAGATATACAGTAAGTTTAGGTTAAGGATAGATATATAAAAGTCTTGTTCAAACCTGCATCAAAAAATGTTCAGACCCAAAAGGATTGGCAGGTTAAAAGTCAGGGGCAACAATTTTGAAAGATTCTTTTTTCTTTTTTTAAATTTCGGGTTCCATTTTAGCCTAAAAGGCCCTTTTATGAACCATTGTGGTGCTAGTTTGGAGTTGTACAGAAAGTAAAGCACTTTTTGTACCATAACCTTGGCCTACTTACCAGCTTTTGGGTCTTTGATTGCAATTTGCTTGATTACTATAAAAATAAGGATATTTAAATATAGCGAATCATGATTAACAAATGCTTCATGCTATCAGTTAAGACATACTGTATCTATACGCTACATGTAAATCTTTTTCAGTTTACCCTTTCATGTAAACAACTGTATAAACACAGATAAATAATTATGTACATATATAATTATATAAAATACACACCACCTCATAGAAAATTTGATCTTTGCATTTATTTGACACCAGCTATGTATTCATCTCAGCCAAGCCTAGAAAAAAACTTAGCAAACTGGGTCATCTTATCAAAATTGAGAACTGTTTAAACTGTGACTCATTACATCAAACAAAAGGGGGTACATGTTGCCGCGACAACAAAAAAACATAAAACCAGTTCAGTTAAAAAAAAACGGAAAGATGTTGAACATGTGAATTTTAAAGGTTATTTTCCCCCTTGTGGCCCACTCTGAAAATTCCTCTGCAAGCAAAATTCGTTTTTCCCAGTTTAACACGCAGAGTTCAAATTTACACTGCATGTCGGGGAAAAACTGACCTGTTAGACTCTCTGTCTGTTGTTAACTGGACGGGTCACTGGACACTAGACTGATATGTGTGTGTGTTTTTTATACATGCATTATGATTAAATAATTAATGTGTAAAAATGCCTTATTGATTTTAAATACTTACTTATTTTGGGTTGCCGAACCCAAATAACAAATGATAATGGGAAGGACAAGAAGATCAAAAGATTAGAAAAAGATAAAAGCAGATTAAATTCAGATCAAAGCAGATTAAAAACATAACGGAACACAACTGAAGTGTTTAACAGAAGACACGCTGCTCATTTCCCAAGAAAGTGAAGAAAAAACTTTGAGCTAGCTGATCCATCAGTTATCGGCATAAAGGACAAAAATACAAAAGAAAAGACCATTAACCAGCTATTATTATTATTCCAAAACACATTTCACCAATGGTCTGTTAGCTGTCAATACAACACTGTTCACAAAATTTCTAAAATTTTTAAATGCCTGCTCCAGTTCATATTGTTCATATATTATATTATTGATATTAATGCTGAAATCAACATGGCTGTTTTTTGGGGCTGGAGCCCATCCAGGGGGGGGATTCTCCAAATTGTCCTAATTTTTGAAAAAACAATTTTAGCTTTTGCAGTTTTTTCTCATTATAGCAAAGGTCTAAAACAATTGTCCAATTAAAATGAATGATCAAAAATTTTTTTTAATACTTTTTGGAATGTTTTATTGAGTCACTGATAAGTTCAACCGTCACACATTTTCAATTATGATTACTGAATATGTATAAAAGGTAGACCTTTTTTTTTTTCATGCATGTTCTATTTATAGTTAAAAAACATAGTGTAAAATTCTTTTTTTTTATTGACAGACTTAAAATAGCCCCTGTACAAAATAAAATTTAGTTATCCCATGCCCATCCAAATATTTCCATATACAGAAAATGGATATGTTTGGGGGAGACATCCCCTCTGCCAAGGAGAGGGGACACATGGGAAGAAAAATTTCCATCTCATTACAATGTAAAAATTTTTAAACCCTTTGCGCACTTAACAGCCACATTCCTACCTGTGTTAAAAAATACCAGGATACAGGATCCGCATACTTAACGAGCACCCATGCCCAACTCCAATAGAGCCCCTATTTTCGCCTTTGAGAATGACTTTGGAGCATAGCAATAAATCGGTTTTACAGAAGCATGAGACATCCTCACTCTGATCTTCCTGGTTCTGTTGCAAAGTAAAAAAAAACAACAGAAAATATATGAGTAACGTTACATTTATTCAGTGAACATCATGGGAATCACATAACGATTGTTTACGGGATACCACCTGATGTATTTTAGGTGCCCCACTGTCTTCATGATGGGGATTAACTCCCCAAATGTTTAAATGTCCCTTCAGTCCCCTTTGAAGAGTTTCATGAACTCTGCTCTGAGGGGGCAGAAAGGCTTGCACGGTTGCCCCTTCCATACTACCAGCCTGTCGGAAAATTTTTTTCATGCCCCCCAACCCCCCTGGAACACCTTTTTTTGTGTGATCCCTCTGAAAATTGGTCCCAGACTTAAAACCCCTTTAAAAAGGACTGTGGATGCCAAATAGAAGGAGACCTGGGGATGGCGGGGAGAAAGATGGGGGTTGAATGTTGAGAGGAGTCAGAAAGTGGGACAGGAGGAGGGAAATGGGTTTTTTTGTCTTTCGGTTTTATGATGGATTTATAAAATTTGACCAATCATTATCAGTCTAAAAGTTGTTGCCTGACAAACCTTGTTGTGGTATTAAGTTGGCCATCAGCACCAGGTGGACATGTTTTACGGGGGGGTAGGGTTTTTAAATTGCTGCCACACGGGATCAAGGTGTCCCCACGCCGCTACAGCTCGGTTTAGACTGCTGATACCGGGAAAAGGCCCTTGTCCTCACCACATACAGGACCCAGTATGCAAGAAACCCTGTTTGTGACCTCCACCGGAGTGTCCATTTCCCTCCACTTACAGTTGTAATTTTCACTGTAGTCAAAATGTACAACTCCTTCATTTCCCACCAAACTCTTTTCACCCGCCTGATTTTTTGAACTGGGTGCTTGTTGAAAGGTAAACCCTTTGAAACTGGCAGGTCGTTTTTTGTTTGCTCCACCAGTTTTTTTTAGGCGGGCGCTTTTCTAGGGTGTGCTTGCCTTAAACCTCATCCATCAGGAGTTTTTTTCCAGTATGGTGATTTTTTTTCACCCACTCATTCCATCTCACCATGTTGTTTTTTTGGGGTGGGTCCATCCAACTGGAATGGGTTGTCTTTAGGTTTCCGTCTCATGTTGGGGCCTGTTCTGTGTAACCTTCCTTTTTCTGCCAGCTTCCTTTGTGCTGATCCCGTTCTTTGTTTCAAGATGTTTTTTTTTTTTCCAGATTGTCAGCTCCTTTTTTTTTTCTTCTCGAGCTTTTCAGTGTGATCTTGTTTTTTAGTTACGATTTTTTCCTTTTGGGACATTGTTTTTTTAGGTGTTGCTTTGGGCCCAGGGGGTGATTGTTTGCATCACTAATTCTGAGTTCCTCCGGGTGATGGTGGGGTCCTCCTGGAAGAAGGAGACAGTGAAGGACAAAGTGTGACAGTGGCAGAGGGGAGGAGTGACTGAGTGAAATGACGGGAGTGAGGAAAAAAGGGAATGACGGGGATGGAGAGGGCAGCAAGTAGTGATCAAAGGGGTTGTTTGGGGGAGTGCGGGGATATAAAAGCAAAACACCTTATTATAGGATTGTGCAATCCTGTAAATTTCGCCCCCGGGCTGAGCACTGGTCTGGGCTGTGGGAGTTGGTCATCTGTCCCGGAGACATCAGATGGGGGCTGTCTTTTCAGAATTGCCTGGGGCATTTTTCTTTTTTTGTACCTTTTGATTTTTCATTCCACTTTGCTCTTTTTTTTTTTTTTTGCTGTTTAGGTTAGCCCCCGAAGATTTAAAAGTCCCTTTCTTTTTTTTTGTACCTGCATTATTAAGAATAAAAAAAATTCTTTTCAAAAAAATTCCTTACAATTGAATTGCAATTTTATGTGTTTTTTTCTCCAATGTCTCTATCTCTTTTTTTTACACACACACACACACAAAAAGTGACCTCCAACCCCCCACGCTCTTTTGTGATGTGTTTATGGCCCCCAGAGAAAAAAAAGAAGAAATCCAAAAAACTGGCCCCAAGATGGAAAACACCAGTTTTTGTGGAGAGTTCTCTATGTAATGTAAAATAAAAGGTTATGAGTATCTAAACATGATATGAGTTGGAAAAAAAATTAGTCCTCAAATGAAAGATGAATTTGACCCTTTTTTTGACCCCTGAAGCAAGTCACTGAGTTACAAGTGAGTTGTTTTAAGATAAATTCTATCGGGACCACATTGCCATCTAGTGGACAATGGAAAATCTTCCATATAATTTTTTGATATTTCATCTGTGAACTTTATGCAAAGCTTTTTCAAAGTTAATAACAGTAATTATAATCATTTTTTTTCTTTTAGAGGTTGAATTAATCCTGTTTAATCTTTTTTATTTGGTAAACTACTTTGAGATGCATACATCTTAAAGTTATGTGATAATAATCTGCTTATAACATTTGGAAAAACGGGTGATTATAAAATGTCTCATCATTTTTAAATAAGGTATAATTTTTTTGGTTTATGGGGGGTGAATATGTGATTCAAAAATTTAAACGAGTAGATTATATTCAATTCCACATATGAATTAAAGGAAAAGAGGGAAGGCCCCGTTAAACCCTCCCAATTCCACCATTTTAAGAATAATAGAAACCAAAATCTCCAGACTTCAGTTGTTTTTAGCTGTTTCTTGCCCTTTTTCATGCCTCTTAGTTCTTTTTTTTTCCTTCTTTTTTTTTGGGTTATGTCTATGTTAATTTTTAACATCTGATCAGTCAAGTTTAAAAAAGCAACAGTGCTTTCATTTCAATGCTTTTTTTTATTTGGAGTTAACGTTAAGCGTCCCTTTTGGGCCCAAAACGAGATTTAATGAATGTATTATCTGAATAATTTGTCAACACCATCTGCCCCCAAACCCGTCAGCCCACCCCCACCAATTGCGAAAAATTTCCCCCCGTACCAATAGACCAGCTGATCAGCAAACCCAGCTCGCCTGTCCACCCTGCCGACAGTCTTAACCTCCAGTCTGGACGGAACGAGGCACCAGAGCCCACTGCTGCCTTCTGACCTGCCGGGAACCGGGAAAACCTAAAAAAGTAGGCGCTCCCCTTTTTCTGATTTTGAGTTGGTGTCAATCAAACTAAAATATCCATTTAAATTTTTTTAACAGAAACAGTGAATTACCCTAAAAAAGAATTAATTTTCCTTAAACTACACACACACACACACACACACACACACATAATGAACAAATGCAAAAAATTTCCCTGATTCAGAGTTTTAGACTTATGATTTTTGGACTGATCATCAAATGAAACCCTTTTTGAAAAAAAGAGATGGTTCTGATTAAACGAGAAATCGCTGATTAATAAAAGTTAGTTCTTTAATTATTAAATTGATAATTCATTTTTAAAGCTAAATTCAGAGTTGAAAATAAAAGATTTAAAAGAGACCTCCCCCAGCCCCCCCTTACCTCCCCCCTCCCCCCCAAAGAGGAAGCTGTATGCTCACCCCGGTGTAAAACGCCCCGTTCAAAGCCAATAACAATGTCATTTTGTCATTTTATAATGGACGGGATGATTATGACTGTGCAATATGGTCAAAATGTCATATCCTAAAACCCTCTTCAATACAAGGGGACGGGGAAATTTACCAAGCACAGATCACTAGCATGCCCGTTAGCTTGAGCTAAAGGTCAAACCACGGGAACGGACACGGACTCCCAAGCTAAAATTTTTTAAAGGCCCGGTCTCTGCCCCCAACTGTTGTCTCACAAAACACTGCCGGCATTTATTTTTCAACACCCACTTTAAATGTGACATCTGAACTTAAATGAAAAATGGCTGCGGCAGAGCGCTCCACTATGGAAGCTTTGAGCTAAAGGCCCCAGATTCTGTCCGTCGTCGCGGGAGTCTGTGAGATCTTTATAATGAAACACGGAGACTATGACTGTCAATATGGTCTGTCATATCCTATAACCTCTTCAATAAAGCCACACCCGGAAGCTTACACCCAAAAGGGGCTAACGTTAGCATCAGGCTAATACGCTACAAAGAGAATTTTTTAAACTTAATATTTCAGAAAATAAAAACCCCCCAAGCTAAACAAAAAATTACCTGTCCAACGGGGAAAAAGTAATTTCTGCATCACTTTTCAGTCCCTTCAGATGTCTCAGTGTTCCACCGATGTTCACTCTGGTTTGCCCTCTTAGTTTTATCCAGATTTTTGTCTTCCCCCCTTTTCTTCCCCCCTTTTCTTCTCTTTGTCTGTTTAGAGATGAGTCGTCAAAGTAACCCTGAAGTGGATTTTTGGCTGATTTTTTTGACATTGTTCCCTAAAAAGGGGATTTCCTGCTTTTCTGTATTTCTGCAGATGAACTGTTTTTTGATATTTCCAGCAACAGGGGAGGGGGGAAAGGAGAGGATGAAAAATGTTGGTTCTTTCATCTTGTCGAGGCGTTGATTGGTCAGAGTTTTTACAGCCCCGGGCCCCACAGAGGTCTGATTCTTTCCCTTCTGAACACACGTATTGACTGCCTCGGGGTAGAAGGAGCATTTCACCCAGTAGAAAAAAAATGTTTTGAACAGACATGGATTGCAGTTTTAAAAAAAAAGTGTGGTTTATGCTACATCACACATTTTCAACATTCAACTTTTAAATTAATTTACTTTTTAAACATTGAACTTTTAAATTGAATTAAACAAATTATACATTCATTTTTTTTTCAAAATTTATTCTCTTCCCTTTCCAAAACATTCAACCCATTAGCAGATTATTTGTACAGCATTCAGCATGAGCGGGTATTCAGGACAGTTTTCCCCACACTTTTTCCAGTAGGAAATGCATATTTTAGTTGTTACTGTATTGTTTTTGGTAGTGGCACTCGGGGTTTTTTGCATAACCTGGGAATAAATTTTCATCAAATCTGCTATTCTATGTCCAAATTTCAGAGGGCAATGGATTCTACATTTAGGGTGGATGAGTTTTCTGCAGGAGATAATGTTTGATTTATAATATGTATGTTAGCGGAGAGCAGGAAGATGTGCAAGAAAAAAGGGGGGAGGGGTTTAAATACATAAAACAGCTTTTCAATTAAATTCTTCTGCCTCTGTTACTGTTGTTGTTAGTTGTAGTTGATTATTTTTTTAACCCTCAATGAAATTGTTTTCTTTGGGTTTTTTTTTTATGACAATTGAATGACAGGAAAAAGGTGATTAAAAATTGATTAACTGTTTAGTTGTTTGTGATTGAATGATGTATTATAAATGCCAGTTTAGTAGAATTTACTCAATTTTTACAGTTAGTAGTAAGAAACCCTTTATGATTATTTTATTGTTGTTAGTTTTTATTAGTACCCTTGAAATAAGTGAGAAATTGTTGTGATTGTTTGTTTGAAATTTTATGTCCAGAGTTCAGTGTTAGTTTTAGTAATTATGTATCAGAGCTACCATGCAAAATGGAAAGTTTGAATACTGAACCATCAAACTCAGTTCCCCAAATTACAAGCGACCAATTTGTTGTGGGGAACGGGAGTAGGTGGAGCATGGTGGGGGGACCAGAGTAGGGGGAGCAGGGTGGGTGGAGAAAATTTGAATCAGGAGTAGGTGGATCAGGGGGTGGACAGGGAGGTGGAGCAGGGGGGTGGACGGGGAGTAGGTGGAGGGGGGGGTGGATCGGGGAGAGGGGGAGCAGGGTGGGTGGATCATGAGTAGGTGGAGCATGAGTGGGTGGACCATGAGGGGGGGACCAGGGGGGGTGGATCAGGGTAGGTGGGCAAGTGGGGGGATCAAGGGGGAAAAAAGGGGGTGGACAAAAGGGGTGGGGGGGGGGATCAGGTAGGTGGAGAAGGTGGGTGGAAAAGGGGGGTAGGGGTGGAGGGGGAGGGGGTGGACAGGGGGTGGACAGAGGGTGAAGGAGGGTGAATCGGGAGTAGGTGGAGCAGGGGGGGGGAAAGGAGAGGGGGAAAGGGGGGAAGTAGGGGTGGAGCAGGGGGGGATAGGGTAGGGTTGGACCAGAGAGGGGGACCAGAGGGGGTGGAGCAGGGTGGGTGGACATGGGGGTGGATCATGATTAGGTGGGTAGGGGGGGACCAGGGGGGGGGAGCGGGAGTAGGGGGAGCAGGGGGGGGTGGACAGGAGAGGGGACCAGGAGGGGGTGGGAAGAAGGTGGAGCAGGGGGTGGCCCAGGGTAGGTGGACCAGGGGGGACATTTTAGGTGGAGGGGAGTGGGTGGATCAGGAAGGGGTGGATCGGGGTAGGTGGATCAGGGGGGTGGACGGAGTAGGGGGAGCGAGTGGGTGGACGGAGAGTTGGAGAAGGGGGTGGACCAGAGGGGTGGACGGGTGGACCGGGAGGGGGTGGAGACAGCGTAGTTACGCTCAGAATGCCCTTTTCAAACGGGTGAGCTTTGTTCAGTCTCACAACCAGACGGAGAAGGAAATTTGTCCCTGTAAGACAGCTGCAGTCTTACAAAGAGGGGAGGTATCGCCTCGGTGGGAAAACAAAACCCCAGAATCAAATTTTTTCAGCACAAAAAGTATTTTAACCTTAAAACCCTCTAAAAAATCCAAATGGCGGGCAGCGCTAAAGGAAGGGTAGCTATAAACCAGCTAACATGGAAAAGTACAATTACACTTAGCATGCAAACTCAAAAAAATGTTAACACAATGCAGCCATGACTTTTTCTTATTTTTAGGGGAAAGCTCCCTGAGAAGCTAAACTGAAAAGACTACAAGAGCGGGAACAACTAGTCAGGGGAGGAACAGGCTGATGAGTGCACAGGAAGCTGACAGGGACATGAGCACAAAGACCCCAGCAATGAATAATCCCTTCTTTTGTATAACATCATATTTTAATCAATAACTCTTGTTATTGATTCACACAGACACCACCCAGTTTTGTGTAAACAGGGAAACTTGAATTTGATATGAAAAAGGGTCTTTTTAACCCAAGGGCTCTTGAGATTTTTGGGACCTCGTCCAGTGATTCAATTCTTTATAGACAAAAAAAAATCAAAAAACCCAACTTCTTTATGTTTATTTAAAAAACTACATGACTAAAAAACAAAAAACTTTTTTACACAGAGCAAAATAGTGTAGAGCAGTTTAGTAAATCATTAAAATATCAAATTATGTATTTAAAAACAATAGATTTGTTATTGATCATAAACCAAAATTCCCTTTTAAAGTAGAAATGATAATGGTGGTCCTGATTCGGGGTTTGTTCAATTAAAATTTTCCGTTTTTCAGTGGGGTTTCGACCATGCATGCTGAACGGTACACCAAACCAAAACCAAATTTTGAAATAATTTTAATTTTTTGATAACCACCACTGAATTTAATTTCAATTGAATTAATTAACAAAATTTTCACCCTTGAATTTTACTTCTTTTAATCATTCATTCCTTTTTTCACAGTGAGTCAATGCCATGTATCTTCCATCAATTTTCCCTTTTATTCTTTTTTTATTTATTTTATTATTTCGTTAGTAGCCTGGCTTTTTTTTGTCAAATCAATCATTTATTTTTAGTTTTTTTCTGTACAGTAGGTCTGGTTATAGTTTTCAAAAAACATCTCATTTATAAAGAACTTGGTTATTTGTTTTGTGTTTTATATAAAGTTTGAACACTGTACACTAGGAAAAACTTTAGCACCCTGAGATTAAGGATCTATTAATTAATGTCAAATTAAAGTTTTCCTTTTTTGAAAAACTGGGGGGCCCGATAATTTCTCTATTAAAGGCAATTTAATGGTTTAGATCAATATCTTAGAGATATTGTTCATAAAAACAAAATTTTATTTTAAATAAATTTATAATCTGCTCACACATTTATACAAATTAAAATTTGGCCCCCTGGGGCCTTAAAAATTTGATTGTTTTTTTAAACACAAAAAAAACAACACAATTTAATAAAAAAAAATTTTTTTTTGGGGTTTTATGGGTATTATCAAAAGTAAAGAAAAAATGACAGGTTAATTGTTCCCCGGGCAGAACAAAATAAGCGGGAATAAAGGAGTTTTTTTGGTGAAAATTTAAAGAAAAAAATTTAGCATGTCTAAAATATGACTATAAAAATTTAAATTAAACGTTAAATTAAATCTCTAGGTAGAAAACACGCAATTAAGGTGTAAAAAAAATAATTCAAAGAATAGTATAAAAAAACCCTAAATACTTTTTAAAAACTACAACATAAACAGATGGGGATTAATACAGAATAATCAAGAGATTAATATTAAAAAAATAATTTTAATTAAAATTTAAAAGGGGGAGCTAACTGAGAAATACCCCAACACTAATCTGAAGAGCTTTTGCCTGTTCTTTTCAGTGTGTTTTTTTTATTTTTTCAGTATTCCCAAGTCTTAAAGTCTTTATCTAAGTCAGAACATGAAAATTAAATTTCCAAGTAACGCCCTACTGGTAGTGAACGACAAAAGAAAGGCAAAGCCTCACTAACTTGTACCTATATTTATTTGAATTTACAGGAAACCCGCTCATCTTTAAAGGGCCTTGCTTAAATTGATTGCTGCGTTGTACCAGAATCAAATTTTTCCCAAATATTGTTAAGTTTTATCGAAGCCCCCGGGTTTTATTTTATTGTAAATTTCTCGTCAGGATGAGACACCTGAATCTGTGTAAACCTGATGAATGTAAAATTAATGTGTAGGCTGAGCTGTCCAATCAGGGAGCAGGGGGCCTCTTCCCCTTTTTGGGGAAAAAACCAAAACAGAAAGCCCAAACATTTTAAAATTTAAAGCGACCCCTTAATGAACAGAAAAAACAAATAAAAACCTCCCAAAAAATGGAACAGAAAAGCCTAAACTAAAATGATCTAACTGAAGATTTAAATTTGGAGAAATAAAAATTAGCCACTAAATGCGTGGGCAGTAAACCTTGTGCCCAAAAAAAAAAAAAAAACTTTTTGAACTAAATGCAACCTTGTAAATTTGGGTTAAATGATCATTTGGTTTGATATAGATAAACTGAACTGTATTATTCAACAAATAGCATAGCATAATTTTTAAAAAAATTTAAAAAGATTACTCATGCTTTTTTGAAAAAAAAGGGGACCAACCTCTGTTAACAGTAGATTTTAAATGCAAACAATGACCAAATGGCTGATTAATTTCAGTCCACTAGATACATTTTACTAAACAATGTTTGGGTTAAAATATAAAATATTCTAAAAATAAAAAATTAAAATATGACACTGTGTCTCATTCTAAGTCAAAATTAGTTAGCAGGGCCCCTGACAGAAACTACCTAAGACACAGCGTTGAATCTAATTTGGAAATTTTAATTAAATACTGCAGGTAGAAATGTCAAAAACGAGCAGTGCCCACTGATGCCCCTCCATTTGCCTGTTTCCCCCAACTTAGAGCCCAAACCCGTATGCAACCAACCGGGAGCTGAACAGGATGAAGTCCCTGTTTTCAAGGCAGAATGAATGCCCCCAAAGCTATTAACCACCCTGGAATAGATCAATTTTTTTTTCTTCTTTTTTACTTAATATTAAACTTTTGATGGGTTAAAGACTCACATAGGAACAAAATGGAATAAAGTCAAAAATTAAATGACCATTTCCTGATGAAAGTCGGACTTATGCCCCCACAAGCATAAAATTTAAGTGACCATAAAAAAAAGTGATTGGCACCCAGTCAGAGCTGAGAGTTTTTAGATCATGATGTGTTTTGGTTTTCGGGAAAAAAAAAAAGAATTTAAAGCAAATTAATAAATGGAATTTGATATGTTGTCCTAAAAAATTGTTTTAACTTTCATTAAACTGCAAAAAAAAAAGTTCCACAGCAATTATTATTCAAAAGTCAATCATACATAACCTGAACGGAAATAGAACTTTGTTCTTCAAACAAGGCTGTTTAAGACCAGAGTTTTTAAATTTTGAGAAGTTTGCTATTTATTTATTTTCAAATGTTGATTTGTATATCTTAAGTCTTCTTTATAATTAAGGGACTCAACAAATAACCCACATTAAAACCTTGTTTGAATGTTCTTGAAGAAAATAAAATAACAGCATCAACCTGATCTAAAAATGTATCGTCTACCTGTGGGGCTCATCACCCCTAAGATCTTTCTAATCCACAGGGCTGATATGAATGATCTTGGGGAAATTGAAAATATCAAGAGATAAAATAATGAACTTAACTTTCTCATTTCTGAGTTTTCCCCCCAAAAACCATCTGACACTATGTGGCACCAATCTTAAGATAAGTTTTAGATGGAGAAAAAAACAAAAAGGGACCATTTCCTCCTCTGACCCAAGGAACCCAGGACATACATCAGGTCATTTGAAAGAGGGGTTCCAGGGCCAGCATGAATTTAACCCTTCTTATCAACCAGTACTGTGTTTATGTGTTCATGTTGTTTTTTCCTTCAGTGTTTCTTAGAATTTTTTGTGGTGTTAGAATTCAAGATTATTAGAAAAATAAACTCAACAGTGTATGGTTTGACCACCATTTCTCATTATCCATCAGGGGAGTATCCCCTAGTGGGAATATAGTTATCTGTTAAAGAATTTACATTTCACAAATTGATGTGCCATAAGCTGATTAAAATACAATTTACATTAACAACAAGGTTCATGTTGTATCAAATATTAGCCTAACTATAAAATATAAAATTATGTCATTTCCCCCGAAAACTTGCTAAGTCACAAAAGGTGCTCGGGCTCAGCCACCCCCTGACCACACTTTTTAAAACACTTAGACTGATGGGGGAAAAGTAGTAGGTAACACCAATAAAATACAGTAAATAAACAACTAGTAACGAATTATACCCACACACTGTGAGTGGGGTTTTTCAGCTGCAAATTCCCAAATTTGATTTCCCACTTTGGGTTATTCACATCATTTTAAAATGAAAATGTAATATTGTTTCCCCTTAGAAAGTTAGCATATCAAATAAAATTCAGGCTTTGAGTTTATTTGACCGATTAAGTGGCCCAAGGGTTTTTAACACGGGGAGGTTTTTAGCTAGGCTAACGGTTAGCATTACCTTTACAATTATAAATGTCGCCCCAAAGTTTATACATCAAATAAATAATAGTGCTTTAAATATTTATTACACCCGCTGCTTATTTGCTAAAAATTTTTATGTATTTTTTCCCATGGCTGTATCTCTTTCCCCACCATACCCAATTTTTTTTAAGCGCGCTTTCTTCTATTCCCCTGATTTGAAAAACGATGTGATTTTGGTAGGCCATTGGTTTAGCTGATATAGTAAGTGCGCGTTTGTGCAAATTTTAACAACTTCAAAATGATTAGGGAAAAAATGTGCAAGAACACAAAACCAAAAAAAAAAAATCTTTTAAAAAAAAATTAAAATGAAAAAGATCCAGGTCCCCCCTCACTAGGATCATTTTTTTTCAAAATAAAGCAGATATGCAGCCTCAGCCCACCGCCTTTTTTTTGGTCCATTTAAGAGGACTGGTTAGTTCATTGGGGACTAGTGAAAAACCCTTTAGTTGTTTTGCCCCACAAATCGGGAGTTTTGTTGTAGAGCAAAACCCCATTTTAAAAAACATAGACTGGTTCTTCTAAAGACTCAACCTGTTGTTTACAAAAACAGTGGTGTTTAAATCCCCTCTGGTCATTAGCAGCAGTTACCCTTGCTTTTCCCCTCACGTGGGTTTGGTGTTTTTAAACATGTTGTTTTAAATTTATATTAATGAAAATGTTTAGCTACTTGTCTGTCTCAATCAGAAAAAATTTTTGGGTATTTATTGCACATTTAGGGGTGATAAATTTTGGGACGAAAAAAAATTTAAAAGGGCATTGAAATTCAGGATAAATGTGACAAACATTTTTCTGGATTCAATAAAAAAAAAAAATCAAAGTGATGTGAAGTAATAAAATTATACTATTTAAAAAAATGTTTTTAAATGTTTTGTTGGTCTGTCAAAAACAACAAATAATTTACCCCACACCATCACCCTGGTGTGACCGCGGGCATCTGACAGGACACTGTTGAATGATGAAGCCTTTTCCCAGCAAACACCAATATTTAAAATTTATTGTTCATATTCAAAAAACCAAGGCAGACGTTTTGAAGGCTACTATTTGACAGTACAGAGTGAACTCAACAACATGGAAACATCTTCTTCTATAACCAGAATCAAAAAGGTTTTTCCCGTAAGTTTGAAAATAAAAAAGGGAATTTACTTTATTTTGGGGCATGACATGTAAACATAGTGCAGAAAGAATAAAAAGGTGAAAAAGCTCTGATTAGGGAAAAAAACTGGAGAAAGGTAAAGATTCCTTCCCCCTTTTGGGCTGAAGCACCCGGGCTTCAGTCACTTTCCCCTGCAGTCAGTCTGTCCATCACCCCTCTTTTCATCCCCTTTGGGCAAAAAGGAAACCCCCGGTTTTACACAGACATTTTCCAGCAGCCCACCAACTTTTGCCCCACACCTGGTCACTGATTGTACTTTGGTCAGTGACCCCCTTTTAAACACCACTAGCCCCACTATGGGACAAATAAATATGACACTTTCATACAGGTTAGGTTCAAAAGTGACTAAAGATGACTAAAACCCCCAAAAGAACCTGCAAATTTAAAAAAATTAAAAAAGCATCATAACAGAAAAAGTAGAAAACAGGGAAGTAAACTAGATGAATTAAAAAACATTTTATTTAAATACACAAAAGGATTATAAAAAATAAAAATCATTCAAATTAAATAAATGACAATAAACTATTGTACAACTTGAACATGTTAGCCCAATTTTTTTTGGGAACCCAAGAAAAACCCCAGAGAACTGTGTTAAAAAGCAGTTAAAGGATTTTTATTCAGGTCACAGGTAAGTATCACCCTGGGCCTGAATGACAGGGGTCTGAAGGATCTCAGTCACAGGGGCCCTAACCCTGAGTTCAGTTAAATTTATCTTCTTGGACTGGGACTCCCCGACAGAGGTTAGACTGACACACAACTGAATGTAATTGTCCGTTAACATAGCTTGAGGGACAACCACTGTCATGTGTTACCACAGTGCCCTGCACACCCCTTTTTTTTGTCCGTTTTAAGTTTTTCATTTCCCTTTATGGTTGCGGGCTTCAATACTTTAAATTTGCCTCGCCTCTTGACAGTAATTTTCCCTTGATCTACAACGCCCTCATTAAAAGTCCCCCAGTGTCCTTGCCCCCCAACTGTAATTCCTTGTCATGATCCACCTTGTCTTAGAGGGTAAGTGTTGTCTCTTCAAAGATAATTTTTAAAATAAATGGGGAAAAAATGAATTGAAAACAGGATCAGTGGTTTAAATAAAAAAAAATATGTTGTGATGACTGGTGTGCTTCACCCCTAAAAGCAGCATTTTTTTCCCTATTTTTCAAGTTAGAAAACGCAAACGGCCCTCGATAATTTTTCGGGTTATAAAAAAAAGAGTTAACTTTCCACACTAAATAAGAACTGTTGTCTTGTTCCGCCCACTAGTTAACTGGGAAGGAAATCTGTACCATAATTCAAATTTAAAAATTGGTAACGAAATTTTTTTCATTTATAGCTGCTTTTTTTGCTCAACAAAAAAAGTAAAAAACAATTCAAACCCCAAAGGGAAAAACGCACCCCCTGATTTTCCCCTCAGTCTGACTGACCGTTAGCCTAATACGGGAGGGTGTAATTCAACACTGGAAAGAAGAGGCAAGAGGAGGGGAGAAGGTCATGTTGGTACCATGACTGTGGGTGTTGTCAGAAACAGCAGGAACTTCCCACCTTTTAAACGGCCAGAGCTGTGGGGGAACAGCCCCCTGAACGGGAAAAAATCAGCTGCAAACAGCAGGTTTCACCAGGTCTTTCTCCGACCACGCGTCAACAACAACCACAATGACGATGACATTTTTTCCTCCTTCCCGAATGCTTGATGTAAGACTTCAACACAAGCAAATAAATTTTGGGTCTGATTTACTTTAAATAAATCTACAGCTCAAGAAAATTTTTTTACCACCACAATATTATCATATGCCAAAGGGGCAGAAAAAACTTTTTTGGGCTTTTTTTTGACACTGTTTTCACTCACATACATATTCATGTGAAAAGGGGCGTTACTTAAGCCTGAAAATCTTCCAGCCCTTAATGGGATCGGGGCATGTGGGACATTCTGCACTGTGTATACATACTGTATGCGCCAACCATTTTACTGTTTTTAATATATGAACTGGTGCCAACACTTTTCTGCCCAATATTTTAAAATTATAATAATATTTATGATAATAAAACGTCATTACAATTTTAAGTTATACATTTCCCTTTTGAAGAAGTTAAAGTGGGATAACACCTTTTTAAAAGGTACCAGAATACGGGAAAAAGTTCTCTTTAAACTCCCCCGGTGAGGATAAATTCTCCCCTGAGCCCTTGTATATTTTAAAGATATATCGACAATACTATTAATTCAGATGATCCTGATCCAATCAATGTTAGGGGAATATATATATATATTTTGTATATATATATAACATTTCATTATATTTTTTTTTACAATTTTTTTGAGGATTCTGAAGCACGATAGTCAAGAATCATGAAAAATGTTTTGATGATTTTTAGGGACAATCAGAGTTTGACCTATTTTAACATTTTTTAATTTCATAAATTTTTTGTCTTTGTCAACTTTTTTGAAGAATTGACAGATGACAGTAACGAACCATATAATATGTTGTTTTGATTAATTTTTGAAATCTAGGTTTTGATTTTTAAATGATTTTTTTCGAAATCATATGATGAAAATTTTTTAATTTTTTTTACATTTCATAATATCCCTTTTTTCAAACTTTTTTTAAGGGACTAACAGTGACAAAAATTTTAACACATATAAATTTTTGTTTTGATTATTTTTATTTAATTTGATTTTGCCCCTTTTTGTTTTTTTTGACATACTGAAAGACATTTTTTTATTAAAATTTTTTTTTTTTTTTTGGAAACTTTGATTTTTTGTGCGACATAGAGTAACTGGAAACTCAGAGAGCCGCTATGTTCTTTACAAGTTTTTTTAAAATTTTTGACCATGACTGTACATTTGTAAAAAAAACCCATCACCAGGAAAATATTTTTTTCATCAAAGATCAAATATGCGTCGATTGATTAAATGATAAAAGGTAGAGGGGGGGGAGATAAAGGGAAGTAATATGTCCACCCTGTGAACATCCATAGCCTCCCCATTTGACAATCCTGCTTCTTCTCTGCCTCTTCTTTCACCCCCTTTTTCTCCCTCCCCCCCCTTTTTTTCATCCCCCCTCTCACAGCTTGTTCTTCCCCCTCTCCAACGCGCCCCCCTGTCCAGGATCTCCGTCTGAATAGGAAGCAGCCCTCCTGCTTTTTGGACAGACAGATGTCCCCGAGTTGACTTTTCTCATGTGTTGAGCTTGTTTCCCTTGTTTGGTGAAGAGCAAAATTATGTTGCCCTTGTCCTAACCGTCTTCATCTGACTCTCCTTTTTTACAGCCCTTCTGTTTGTGCCAGCCTCTCATCCACAGCTTTGACCCTTCCCAAGCCTAAAGACTGGTGAGCAGCTCTTTCCGGGTTAGCTGCACATTTTGTTGTTGGGGTTTTTCCACTTAAATGCTCATTGCTTTGTTTAAGAGAAAGATTATGTTGTCCTTGTCCTGAATGTCAATCTTCATCAGACTCTCCTTTTTTTTCCCACTCTCATCCAAGTCCCCAAGACGGTGGAGTTCAGCCTTTTGTTGAGCTGCATCTTTTTTTTGCTTGAGGCTCCCGAAATGCTCCATGCCTTGGTAAAATCAGAGATTATGTGTCCTTGTCCTGAATCTCACCCTTTCATCGGGGCCCTTCTTCCCCAGCCCCCCTTTTTCTGTGCCAGCTCCTTGGAAAACCCTTTCCCCTCCAGTGCTCTAAACCCTTTCCCTGCCAGGCTGTTCCATCCCGCCATCAACTTTGCAGCATCCTTGCGTGAAGTGCCACTGGTGGGGAACATGGTCCTGTTGGGGAGCCGGGGTTGTTCCTGGGGCCCGCGCATCCCCTGGTGTGTTGTGTTGTTTTCACTGTCCATCAGGTGCTGTTTGCAGATACTTTAATACAAAGGGCCCCCTGTGTCTCCCCTTTTGGGACATGATCAGCCTCTCAACACTTCGTTCAATAATACAGATGTTGGACTTTTATTGCCCAGGATCAAAAAGGCTAAACCCCCCCGGAGTGACAAAAGCCATTGTGTTCTGAACGCCCTTTAATGTGTTCCCTTTGGGAACAGGGGACATGTTTTACACAAAATTATCATTAGACGTTATGGTTACCTTCAATTGGGTTCAATATAATGTGATATATGTTTTAGATTTTGTGTTTGGGTTAAAAAAAAACCTGAGCCTTTTGAATTTTGGGGTTTGATGGAGATTTCCACATATGTTTCCAAGGATTTTAGAAAAGAGTCTGTCTTTTTAGTGTCTTTTAATGGTTATTGATGCTTTTTTAGTTTTAGGTGATGTCTGTTGAAGAAGTTGAGGGGTTTTTGGGTGAAAAAAAGACGTCTCGAATACCAAACAGTCAGCTGATGTCAAACAAAAGGACCGTTTTTTCCTCTGATCTTCAAGAACCAGTTTGTTGTTGTTTACTCAGAGCTTTTTGTGTCTCTGCCAAAAGGCAGATCTTGCTGCCCAAGAAGATGAAGATGTGGCTGGCTGAGCTGGAGACTATAACTGGCGGGCTCATCTCCATAACTGTCTTTTCACTTTATGAGGTTTTAAACAAAAATTTCACTTTAAAAAACGGTGTGTTTTTAATTGAAATTGAAGATCTTCAGAGGCTCAGAGGAAGGATTTTGTTTCGACGCTCTGTTTGTGTCTCAGGGAGCTGATTCCCGAGGCCCCAGGACAAGTCCCCAAGTCCCCGGGTCCACTCAGGAGAAAACCCGGTCTGTTCTCTTGCCCCTTTTTTTTTTCTGGTGTTGCTTTGACACCAAACAGCCTCTTTGTGTTTGTGTGTCCCGACCTAATCCAGCCGATCATTGGGTCACTTTCATTCTGTCGCCTTTTTTCATCTGGCCTGTTAAAGGTCGGGGTCCTCAACATGCTGTAAAGGGGGTCTCTCACCTTCAGAGGCCTGGATAGCACCCTCAGATCCCGACCTTCCCCCATAACAACATCAGCCAGATGAAAGAGCACGAGGTTCACTGGGCCATAAGTCCGTGAGGGCAGATTTTTACCTGACCTTTTTTTCCTTAGTAAACCATTTTTAAAATGGGACTTAACTTAAATGTCACAAGATTTTTTCCATCCAGTGTTTCATTAATTTTTCACCAAGATCTTGCATTGATGATGGTAGAGTCTGACCGCTGCACAAAGGCTTTTCCAGCCCTCCCAAAGATTTTCAAGGGGTTAAAGTCTGGGCTTGTTGGGGAAAAAGATCTCTCATGCTCCCTGAACCACTCTTTTACATTTGAGCCCGAGAATCCGACATTGTTTTTGAAATATCCCGGGCCCTTAGGGGGAAAAAAAAACCCCTTGATGGGAAAAACCTGGTCATTCAGTATATTCAGGAGTCAGCTGACCCCATTCTTTGAGCACAATGTTTCTGAACCTGCAGTAAATCCAAAGGGGGCTCAAACCATTTTCTTAATTAAATCCAGGTGGCAACTTTTTTTTTTTGGCCCGGCTGTGTTTTTTTAAAATTCATTCCAAACGAAATTTTCACCCCAAAACTTAAAAATAACAACAACACAGTCTGACTGGGTTTCCCTGGATGTGAGCAGTTTTGACATCACAGGTGAGTAATGTTTAAAATTAATTTTTTTTATTATCCCACAGAAGGTCGGAAAAAATTTAACAGTCAATGATGAAAGAATGGATGCACCCGAAGCCTCCGCAGTTAATTAAAGAAGTAACATTTATTGGGGTTTGTTTTCAGGAGGAATATGAACTTTTTCGGGGCAACCATAGCTGCCAAGTCCGCCACAAATTTCCCACCTTTTCCCCAGGGGCTCAGCCATAAACAAACCCAGAATAAAAATATTACCACATTACTCTAGGTAGCCAGTCAGGGGATGCTCATTCTGCTCTGAACTAACAGTGGCGCCTGTTGTCTTGCTGCGCCCGCCATTGGCCTTACAAAGGGGCCCAAAATCAGACTCCTTGACCTTGACCTAGTCAAATTGAGATAACAGCAACTCAAAGAGCAAAAGGCGGAGCTGAAAGGAAACCACGGGGTGAATGACCAGTTTCCCCCGGGAAAATTTAAAAGGGGGCGAAAGTCCCGTTTCCCATTCTGAAAGAACACAGACAGCAGGAAGCGGACTGCACTTGTGGTGGAAAACCCCATAGATGGCCAGTGTTCAGGGGAAACCCCATCACCCCTGGGCCTTTTTAAGGAAAAAGAAAAACACAAAGAACAAATGGCTCAATTTTTTTTTCCTTAGTTTTAAAAATTTTAAAAAAAGAATACATCTCACAAGTTTCAAAAGTTTTTCCTTTACCAAATGTCACCCCCCACTAGGGATCACCTTCCTTTTATTCTTTTTTTCCCCCCTCTGGTTAAATCAACATGTACCCTCTCCCTCTCTCCCTCACTCCTCCTACCCCCCCCCACCCTTTTACCCCCTCTGTTTGTCATGACTCTCTGTGTCACAATGTGTTTTTTGTTAGTTTCACAGGCTTTGGTGCCTTTTAGATACATATCATGACTCATTGTATACATCTGTCCCTAACACCTACATGGTCTTTGAACACTTTTCACCCCCCATGCAATTAACTTCCCCAAACCACAAATTTCTATTTACATTACCTGTCACTAACCAGTGTCCCCAAAATTTTTTCCTATGTCAATTTAAAAAAGTTTCCTGGGAAAACATGGCAAAACCCCGACAAAAAAATTTAAAAACTGGTTGTCTCTAAACTAAAAGCAGATATTCTTCTTTGCAAGAGACCGCCACTACAATCAGAAGAGAAATCTCTTTCAGATTCAAATTATAAATTTTATTTTCATCTTGTTATAAAGGACAAAGAGGGTCTCTATTCTAACCACAAAGAGTCCTTTACCAAACTGTTTGATAACAGACCCAGAGGGCAGATACAATTTTAACAACGATTTTTGATAAACAATACACAATTGCCCAACTGTATGCTCCCAATAGTGATGATCCCGCCTTCTTTTATACAGTTTTTTTATTTATCAGACTTAAATGCTTATTCAACTACTATTACGGATATTTAAATATCTTAAATCCCCCTTTGACCACAAATCCAATCAGTCCCCAAACCCTGGGATAAGAAAGATTTTGGGCAGATGATGTCTGGGGACCAAAAAACCCCAAAAAAAAGGGGAAAATCTTTATTTTTTCAGCCCCAAATCATTTTCAAGAATTTATTTTTTTTTTCAAATAATCCCTCAACAAAAATTTCTAAATTACCCAATCATCATCAGTACCATGCACCCTTTCCCTCAGTCTGCAAACTGACACTTACATAAACCTCCTCAGACTTCGCTCAACATTCTTACTTAAAGATCCTGAATTTGATCAAATTAAGGAGATCAGACTTTTTAAAAAAAAATGACTTTCCAGATTCATCTCCCCTTTTCTTTGGGAAACCCGGAAGGGAATTAGAGGAAAATACTCCTTTTATACAAAAAAGAAAGGAACAAAAATGGAGACAGATATTGAGGAAAATTAAACAATTTTGGGGATTATCATTAAATCCGCAACAATTACAATCTGAGTTACACAATGCAAAGTTATGCCTCACGACATTTTTTCAAAGAAAACAGATTTTTTTTACAAAACGAGATACAATGATTTGAGCATAGAAAAAATCAGGAAATTTTTTAAAAATTTTGTACAATACTGGCAAATATACCCAATCACCTCAAGAAACAACCCCATGTTTTATAGCTATTACCACAAGCTTATTCAGCAACAGTTAACCCAACAAAGATGATATTCCCCATTTTCAACAATCTAAAACTCCAACTAAATCTGAATGCAGAGACATCTTAGATGCTCCAATGACTATCAGTGAATTTCAATGTGCATTAGATAGTATGTCAGCGGGGAAAGCACCTGGTCCCCATGGTTTCCTGCTGAATTTTCAAACATTTCTGGCTAATGCTAACCCCTTTTTTAGAACAGTTATGGGGAAATTAAAAAAAACTAAAAACCCACATGAAACACAGCTGCAACTAAGTTTTTTGAAACCAGATAAAGACCCCAGCATCCGAGCATCGACCTCCTTGCAATCCCCCTGACATCAAAATTATATCTAAAGCATCCCCCAGGGTTGGGGAAAAATTTTCCTGGCTATAATTCAAGATCAAAAAGGGTTTATTAAAACGAAACCCCCACTCAACTTTTGAAGGTTCAAATTGGGTAATTTGACACAGCACTGCAATGAAGGTCATTATATCATTTTATGCAGAAAAAACCTTTTACAAAGTTAACTGGTCCTTTTCTTCTGTACTTTTAAAAATTTTGGGTTTTATTTATCCAGTGGGTTTAACTCTGTATAACTCACCAAAGCTACGTCCACTAATGGGATCACCCGCTTCACTTTAAAAAGGGGGAACAAAAGGATGTCCACTCTCCCTTTCTGTTTAATTTTTCGAACCATTGGCTGAGCACGTCAGAACAACAATATCAAAGGTATCTGTTTAAATTTCACAAAAAAACTATCGGATGACATTTTATTTGGAAAAACCCCCAAAAATCAATGAAGGAAGTATTAAACTCATCCAACCTTCTCCCCCATCAATTTCCCATCAACTGGTCAAAACAAATACTTCCATTAACAAAAGCTTGGGAACCTGCAACCAAAACACTCATTTCTTTTCCCACAGGCAACATCGATATCTGGCATAAATTTTCCCCAAACTCTCAGATCTTGTCCACTTGAACTTCACGCCACTTGTGGACAAAGTGTCTGGTGATCTGAGCCGTTGGGTAACCTTCCTATCTCACTGTTGGGGCGAATAGCTACTGTCAAGATGAAAATATTACCCCAAACAATATCTCTTCTCCAATCCCATTTAAACCCACAAAAAATGGTTTAAAATTTTATTCAGCTTTTAAATTTACCAAAGAAAAAAAGGCTAATCAGCCTGGCTACTTCCCGAAGAGTAAGTCTGAAGGGGGCTGGAGGCTCCTTTTTTGCATTACACCCAGCTAATCAGAAATACCTTTTCAAGTGGATCCATCCCCAGGAAGAACATCCCTGGATGGAACTAGAACAGGAGACTGCAACCAATTAAACTTGCTGATCTACCCTTTTTCACCTCCATTCTTAAAAAACATTCCTGCTTCAAGAATCCCCTTTACGCCCCACCCTGTCTGATGGGGAGAGCCCCTTAAAACAAGGTTCCCACTTCAACCCAGTATACTACCAATCTGGTCACCCAAATTTTTTAAAAAAAACCCCTCTATCTCAGTACATGGGCAGAAAGGGGTCACCCATCTCCATCACCTCCTCCAAGATAACATATTTATGAATACACAGACTTTTTCCAAACCTTTGGGAAAAAGGAATGGGAAAATTTTTTCCAATACCTGCAGGTAAAGAAAAAATTACAAAAAGAATCCCAACACTTCAGTCCACCTTCAGCCACCTGATTTAAACCACCTTTAAAAACATCACCAAATTGTTCCCAAAATAAAAAAAACCTCGTTAAATTTCCCCTCAAAGACAGACTCTCATTTACCCCAAACCCAAAAAAGAAAGACTTTTCCATGCCCTTTGACCAGATTTTTGACTCAGACTGTAAACATTTAGCATGACAAAAATACAACCTCCCGATCCAATTTTAAAGGGTTTTCCACAGAGCCCCGTAAACAGTATAAAATGTATAAAAAGGGTTTCTCAGTCGACTTGACCCTAATCACTCAAAAACTACCGATACTTATTTTCATGCACTGTGGCTATGTTCTCATGTATTTCAACTAAAGTAACACAGAAACCCCTTTTATTTTACTCAGGGTCCCACAATTCCAAACTTTTGCTTAATTGGCATTTACTACAGGGCAACCGATTCACCTCCAACCCACGCTTAGCTCTCCCCCCTTGCTAAGAAAACCATCTTTGGGTTTAAATTTGGGAAAGGGTAAGAGGCAATCAACATTACCCATTCAAACCTCCCCTTTGAGCAATCTCACTTGAGAAAATATCTGCTTCCAAAAAAACCCAAATTTAATCTTTTTAAAAAAATGGTTTCCTTTTTTAAAAGCTCCAATATAAACATAGTCTATTCTTTTTTTTTTTGTTTTTTTTAAAAATTGTCCTACATTTTTTTCAGAAGAATAATTTCTATTTATTAGAGCTCTTAAATAAATTTAGTCTGTCTTGTCTGTTAGCAATGCCGACCCCCCCATAAATTTGAGCTGTTCCAGAAAAAAATTCATTTTTCTGTGCCTTTTTTCTGATCCCCAACTTGTCTCCTCTTTCTCTTATATTGCAGTTGAAAACCATCTCTTCATTAAGGAATGATGGATCAAGGGATCCCCAAGGTGGTGCTGGCACAAGGAAATTTTTCCCTTTTCCCCCATTTCTCACGATTCTGAGAGGGCCCGCCCGCTGTGGCCCCCGGGGGGGATTTTCCGGTCTCTCCTTTTTGGGCCCTATGGCTTTGGGCCTTGCTGTTTTCCGGGTCTGGGGGGTAGTTCCCACTCCTGGGGGTCTGGGTGGCTCTGGGGGGGGGCGGGGGGGTCTTCCGTTCCCTTTTCCGCCCCCCCCCTCCTTCTTCCTGCCTGCCTGCCCCCCCCCCCTCCCGCCCGGGGGGTCTGGGGGGCCCCGCGGGGGGGTTGGCTTGGGCCGGGGCCCCCTTCTGGGGGGGGGGGTGGTGTGGGTACGGCCCCTGCTCAGGGCCCCCTGGGGCCGCATATCACCACTGGGTTCCAAACCCCCTTTCTCGACCCATCCTCCCCTTTTTTGTTGAGGGGCCCAAACCGGGTGGGGCTTTGGGCCCTTTTCCAGGTTTTTCTCCTCGTGCGGGGGGGGGGGGATCGGCCCTTGGGGGGCCCCTCACCCGGGGGATCCCGGGCTTGGGGAGCAACGGGGCCGCCAGGGGATTGTTTGCGGGGCAGGCGGCTTCGAGGCTCCGGCGGTGGGGGCGATCCTTTGGCTGTGCTGGCTGGTCGTGCATCTCTAATTCCTGGCTGCTGGGGGTCTGCCCGGGGCCAGCTTTTGGTCGGGGTTTGGGGGGGCCTGTGGTTTGTGGGATCTCCCCGGCCCTGGCCTCTTGATCCTGGGGGACCATTTCTTCAGGAGCATGCCCCTCTCTTCTACACCCCCCACGGCCTGTTTCCCCTGGGGGGTCCAACGCTCCTTTAAAGTGCACTTCCAAACTTTACCCCACTATACATAGCCATTTAGGCACATATAGGGACTCAAAAATAGGCTTTTAAGAAGGGGGGGGGAGGCTGGGAATTTTTGGGGGTTTCAGTGCCCCGGGTTAGTCTCCCCTCCCCCCCACTTGCCCCCCCCGTTTCAATTTTTAGTAAACACACTCACACTTTTTGGGGGTTTGGGGGGGTTTGGGTTTGGGTTAGGGTTTGGGGCAGGTACCCCTTTTCCTACAGCCCCTGCTTCCCCGCAGCCCTCCTGCCTTCCAACTTTTTTTGCACCCATTCCACAGGGTAGCACTAAAAGTTCTGGGTGATAGGCTTCCCCGTCTGGGAAACCGGGGAAACCCATAAATCGTTGGGGCCAAAAAACAATGGCCATTTTGGGACCCTGCCCCCCCAACCGGGCCCCGAGGGGAGGTTGGGGGCCCGGGGGCCCCTTGCATAGGGGGCCCCGTGGTGGCCCCCATGGGGTCCCGGTAGAGGGGTTTGGGGTGTGGCGGTGGTCAGTATGGTGGGGCTGATGGTGGGCCTTTTCTGGCGGTTGGGTAGGGGGGGCGCGTCGGTTGCTGTCCGATAGGTGGATTCGCCCGCTCCCCATGTTCTCGGTTGTCTCTGTGGGTGGGGGGGGCCCCCTTCGGATTCATACTGGCGCTGGTCCCTCCCCACTTTTCCCTCCCTTTCCTCTCGCCCACACTGGCCCCATGGTTTTGCTTTTGGGGCCCGGTTGCGCTTTTTGTCCCCCCGGGGATGGCCTGTTGGGGGGGCCCCCGGGCCTCGCCTCGCCCCCCCTCCAGAGGGGGCCGGGGTTTGGTCTTGCCTCATGGGGGCGGGCCTCCTGTCTCCCCGGGGGGGTGGGTGGGGGGTTGGGAGGGGTGGCCCCGGGCGCTGGCCCCCTTGACCTGTCCTGGCCTCCTGGGGTGGTGGTTTTTGTTCCCCCTGTTCGTTGATCTGCTGGCTCGGGGGCCCGGTGGTTTCGGGGTTTTGGGATCGCGATTTCCCCCCCTTCCCGGTTGTTGTAACTGGCCATCTGGCCATGAGGGGTGGAGCGCCTGGGGTTGGGTTTTTTAAAACATGCATGTTTTTTCCAGACCTTATTAACTCCCCCCGAGTCCCTTGTTGAGTACTGATGGGAACTGGGGATTTCCCAAAACATTGGGCCGATTCTCACCCAAGCTCAATTTTTCCACATCTTCTCTATTTTTGTTCTCTAGCCTACTCTATCGTTAGGTCCTCCACCCCCGGGGTTTTAAATGTGGGGGTTGGGATAAGGGGAATGACACAGTAGCTTAAATTTTTTTTTTCCCAAAAGACTGCCTGTCTGTAAAAATTCCCTTTTGTTTTGTCTTATCTCCCCGTCTGTCATTTATTTCCCCTCTTGTCACCCTTAGCCCCCTCTGGTTATAACAGGAAAATTTCCCAAAAAAAAGTAAGTTAGATTCCCGGGGGGGGGATGGTCACATAAAACCCCCCAAAATTTAGCTTTTTCTGAAGATTAAATATGCATAATCTCATAAAAGGTCCATCTTTGTGGTGTTGAACAATGAGAACAATGCAGACAAAGTGAAAAAAAAAAAAAAAAATAATAGCCATCTGTTTTCCTTTAGAACTGTGCTTCAACCCTGTATTCTGGGGCAAAGTTTAAAGATTTAGTGCTGTAAAAAAAACAACACTAGCTCACCCTAGGAACCTAAAATTTTAAAAAAACCATAAAAATCCCCCCTTTTTGATCATAAGATCAATACCAAACACAAAATTTTAATTTTTTAAATTTTCTGCGACCTTCAAAGGGAAGGTAAAAAGACCTTTTCCCGGTTAAAAGGAATTTACTGTGATGAAAACAAACATCTCAAAAAAAAATAAATCAAATCGATTTGACCCGATCCAGTAACATGAATCAAAAACAAGGGATACCCCAAAACACAAACTGTTTTAAAAAAAAAACCCGTTAATAATATAAATTATTAATAATATAAATGGAAATCACATTTCAGTCAAATGCAACCCGACCTCTTATTTTTTCCCCATTAACTATGCAAAATTTTGCCATGTAAGATGTAACCTTTGCATCGGAGGGCCCCCCATTATAAATGAACACAATACCTGAACACTTAAAAAAAAACATTGAAATTATATAATGGTGAACAAACGAGGTGGTCTTCACCCCTGTGCTTTTTGCCAGCTGGGGGCCACCATGGAAAAAAGACATACGATGCATGGTGGCCCGGGACTGTGATGGAATCCATCTTCATCGAGGTTTTTTTCTGTTGTCACCTGTTGAATTTTTTTTTTTTTTTTTTATTCTTTATTTATTTTTAATTGAAAAATTCAATAAAAAAAAATCAATCAAAACAAACCAAAAGACAGTCCCTAAAAAAAAATATCATAAAAAATGGTTGAGCTTTCGCATGATAGATTAATGATTATAAAACACATTAAAAAAGAGGTCACCCAAGATCATCAATATCTCATAAAAAAAATGTTAGTGTAGTTCATAAAGACTAAAGATTGAACACAGATATCAGTCATGTTTTTGTAGGTAAAATTAGTGCTTGGTAAGGAGGGCATCTTCAATAGTCACTTTTAACCCTCCAGCTTTAGTTTGAACTTTTGTAGGTGTTTCTACTGTCATTAACGAAGATAATAAATCATAAACTTGTAGTCTGCACTTATCATACCAGCATGCTTACCCATGTCATGCTTCCGGGTTTGCCCTTCAGAATAAACCCCCATCAAGATAAACCTTTTCTTTCTATATAAAGTAGTCAAGCTTGCATTGAGGATTTATTCTTATACATACACATATCAAAAAAAAGGGCCCGGTAAAAAACAAAATTATATGACCGAAAAAAAAAAAAGGGGGTTTTTTTTTGAAACTAAAACGGGAAAAAAACAACAAAAACATTGACTCTCCCCGGGCCAAGAGATTAAAAAAAATGATTTTCTGTAACGTTTTACAATTTTAAAGCTTTTTTAAAACTTTTTAAAAACCCAAATTAGCTTCACAAAAATTTTAATGCACAACTGACAGTGTTGTTCCCACTAGATCAGCTGACTTGCTTTTGTGTATGTGTGTCTGTGTGTGTGTATTGGAGGGGTATGTGCAGATTCAGACAGATTTTTTTGATGTTTGGACATGAGGTGGTCAGCCAGAGCAAGTTGAACGGAACAAGGGGTTTCCCCCCTCTGAGTCTTCATGGTGTTTGGGCCCCCCATTGCAAAGTCCATAAAGGAGCAGAATAAAAAGAATGGTTTTTTATTTTCCCCCCCCTTGGAGGAAATTGACTTTGCAGCTTTTAAAAAGTTGTAGGAAAAAGGGGTTAAAAAAAAGTAGAAATATTACAAGTAATGATAATAGTACATGCATCAAAAAAGGACAAAAAATATTTTAACGACAAAAAAAGTTTAATTAAAAAATAATTCAAAAATGAAAAATGTTTTTCCTATTTGTACCATGGATGTATTTTAAATTTTTTAAAATTTCTGTGAAAAAATCTACGTTTAGGGCCCACTGTCCACCCTCCCGGTAAGCCCGCAAAAGGCCCTTCTGAGGGGCAGGGGGTTAACGGCTGATTTCAGGTTCCCCAAGGAGGTCTGACCAAAAAACCGCCCTTTTTTCTTTTCTTGGAGCATCTGCTCTGTTACTTCTGAATCTGCACAGAAAGAGGGGGAAAAAGAGAAAAAGCCTCCCATTTCCTGCCAGACACTTCTGGTGCTTCATCGGCAGGTGCTGGAAAAACTGCACCTTGTAGCATGAATCCATTCTTTCTCTTCCTTTTACCTTTACAGCTGCTTGTGGCAGAACCTGGAGGGGGTTTCCCCCGATCAAAGACACCTTTTTTTAAATTTGATTACACAGAATCACCTTTGAAAGGAAGAATCCCCCTGAGGGTTTGGGGGGCCTGTCAGATTGAAAAAGATACTTTTCAAACTTCAGTTAGTTGTTTCACAAAATCAACCATAACTATCCGTCAAAGCAGTGATGCTTAATGTGGTGTCAAAGGGGGGCTTGGGTTTGATCTCCTGTCAATACCTCATAAGGGTTAGATCTGTTGTTATTGGTGCACTTAAATGGGTACAACACAAAGGCAGCGGCAGGCAATTTTAGCCCTTCGCCCCCAACTTGGGCAACCCCTTTTTACAGTGGCCTTTATTCTTTCAACTTGACCTGAGCTCTGTGGAGAAAGGAACATGCAGTTGCCCCCCAAACCCTAAGATCATGACAAGTCTTGAGGATCTTTGAGACAAAACAGGGCCTTGTCTTTTTTTGTGGATACCAAATCTGGGAATCAATCTTTTTTAAAAGACACTTTACTGTTCTGCGTCCCTTCTTGTTATGAAACCCCCACCACTTTGAGAATTGGCGTTTTCACTAAAGATACTTTTTAAACAATATAACCTAAAAATTTTTATCGGTATAATTTGAATCATAGGCGGAGCGGTATATATCATAGATACTTTTTATGTAAAAATAAACACAACAGTTTCTTTAAAGGTTACCAAGCCCCCGGTAAAAGTATTTAAACAGGGAAAGGGTTTTTTTTTTTTCCCATAAATAACATAAAAATCAATAATATTCCTTCAAGAAAATGTTTTTACAAAAATGTAATTGTGGAAAAATAAAACAAGTAACTTCAATTTACATAACATTTTTTAGCCACTGTCTTGATTGCCTTACACAAAAAATCCACTAGCTTAAATAACACATAATGGACCACATAGACAGGCTAATGGTTAGCACAGCCACTCATTTTTAAATTTTAAAACCCTGGTATATTAAAAAAAGTGTAGCAACCAGAGTAGCCACATGACAGCCAACAATATACAGACATACGTATATTCTCACTAATGCTGTAGAACAATGAAAATTTGAAGTTTAGCTGCTGCTTGTCTTCACAGTTACTCCACACATCTTGAAAATATTTCTAAAGCCCAAAAAGCCAAATCAAGATGTAGAACTTTTCTTCTGGTGCTTTTCAGCCTTTTTTTTTTTCTGAGCGGGGCAATGGCGTCTTATACTAGGATGGTACTGTCAAAGGTTGGGGGAAACTGACATACCAAGCAGAAGAGGAAAAGCTTTTTTTTGGGGTATCAGCCTTTATGCATTCCCTTTGAAACAGGATCATTTCCATCAGTGTGGAGCACACTTTACAAAAAAATTTTGAGGGAAAAAAAACATCTAAAATCATTCACCAAAACTGCGTTTAAGAGGCCCCCCAGAGGGGCAATAAACCGAGATTTCCAAAACCAAAAAAACATGCAAACACCAAAAAAATTTTGAATCTGTATAAATTGTAGCAACTTTTCCAGCAACGAGGTACATTCTCTGATAAAAGCATAAAGCCCCAGCCTGTGCTGATGTGTCCGATGGCAGAGCTGATGCCAACAACCCGCCCAATCATTTTACAGCAATCCAGCTAAATGAACATTACAGCTGGTCTAGTTCGGGAAAGTCAGATAGAAATCAAATTATTCTAAATTGAGTCCGAAAAGTCTTGTCTTGGGTTGAATAACAGTCAATTATCATCAGAGTCAACCAATGGGAAAAAGAGGGCAGAATTAAGAATGAACGCTTTTGGTAATATGATGACTTGAAAAAAAAGTCATATCCACAGGCCTTGCTATCATAAGCTGAATCTCGAAGAAAAATTAAACTGCAGAAATGCACACACAGCATGAGCCAACAAATGGAGGAAGATTTTTTTTATCTAGTGGGAACCACGGGCCACTGCTCGAGGCAACCTGGATGCCAGAACCACAGGGGGAAGAGGGAATTTGCAAAGGACAAGTAGGAGCCATGTCTCTGCACCAGATGCATGTAGGTGGAACTGTTGATAAATCAGGCCCCCCGCCAGGTAGGACCTTTTTCCCGGTCCTGAGGTTTTTTCATTTCATCACCACTGCACACAGGGGGAGAAGACTGTGTGTGGCGCTTGCAAAGGAGTCCATAGCTGCATAATCAGTAATCAGTGCCTGCAGAGTTTCCTTCCCGAAAGGCTTTCCCTTTTGTTGAGGAGGGGGGTGCACCAACAGCCTTACCCCCTTGGGAAAAAGGCTGTCCATTTTTTAGCCCGGTCTCAAATATGTCACCAGAACGGCAGAACTGGGGCTTTGCCAGTGATGTCTTTTCCACCAAAGGGGCTTTGTAGGAAAATGGAGTCTGAGGGGAGGGCCCAGCTGATGGAGGTACAAAGGTCGATACCAACATTGGGGCCCCGGAAGGGGGGAGGCATCCAAACCCCCTTCGGGACTTATACTGACGGATCTCAAAAAATCCGGGGCGGTTTTAAGCATGTTTTTTAAATGTGGAAGCAAAAGTGCGTATCTGATGAATGGTATGAGGGTGAACATAAATCAATGAGCGAGATGTCGGGTCTGCGGTAAAATCCCGAATAAATTATTTGGGGGTTTTGGGTAACAACCGTTTATTTTTGGAAACTTTTAAATCGCCCCTATCAGGGGCGATTAGCCTTTGGGATAGGAAAATAGGGGGCATGGGGTGGTACACTGTACCAACACGCCTTGATCCCAAAAGAGATTGAATGATACTAATCCCATCAATTGCTCCTGAGGTTAACTGTCTTACCATAGACAGTTTAGCATTATCTGAAGGGTGACTCTGTGAGGGGGCAAAAACAAACCCCACTTTTAAATGGGCTTTAGACACAGATGAACCCCAAAATTTGGGGGGAAAAGGGGGAAACATGTTATTGTTTGGGTTTGAGAGGCTGCTACAGCTTCTCCAAAGCCTGGCAACAAGTCATGATGTCTTTAAGGTGATTTGCTCAAGCCTGGAGCGAAGGCATTAGTAAATGTGGAGATAGACATCAACTCCAAACAGCTCTGTTGTGTCTCCGCCATCTGATCGGACCCCAAAAGTTCAGGCCAAAACAAAAATTTTTTCAATTTTCCCCCCTCTTGACCCGCGTGCTCAGCCATCTGCCGTACTGACGAGGGGCAAAGCTGTGCAATGGCAATAAAGAAAACCCATCTGGAAAGTGGGGCGTTTTTCAAACTTTGAACGATGAGAATGTGAACCTTTATAGAAGTTAAAATTAGGGAGAGACCACAATGGGAATCAGCTGCTGACTGCAAAAGCTAAAAAAAAAGCTGCTCTTTTTTCAGGGAGAGTTAAAAAAAAACCACCCCGGGGCAATAATAAAGAAAAAACAGAGCAAATCTCTTCCCATCATTTTTTATGGGGGTTTATCAGAAATCAAGAACAATGCAAAAAACCCAAACCATCAACTGTAACATTGGGGGTGATACTGTTTGTGATACTGTTAACTGTTTGGGGTAATTGGGTTTCGGCATTAGAGAAAATTGAATAGTTGCAGTTTGAATTGAAATGTGTTGGGGAAAAGTGAAAATTTATCCTGTTTCTCTGTTTCCCCCCCGCCTGATTATAGTACACGGGTGGGCCTTTTAAACCCCCGGAGGGGGGTTTTAGTAGGCGGCAACTGGTAATGAAATTAATAAAACAACCCCCAAGAGGCCAGCCTCAGTTCCCCCAGTTTTCTGTTTTGATTCTGATGATTTGCCTACTGTAACGGGCCTGTCTGACCCCCGGGGTCAAAGACCGGGTTTCCGCCCATAAATTACCTTGTCATGTTCATTGTTATTCTGCTGGCCCCCTCCTGTTGTTTTTGTTTCCACATTTGTTTTGGCTTAGGACTTTCGGGGTTAAACATTGTCTCAAAGCAAGGGTTTTTCCCAAACCCGTGTTCACCAGGGTCCAGCAGCTTGTATGCAGTCACTGTGTGGGCCTAAGGGTTTTTCAAAGGTGGGCAGCGCCAGACTTTTCCCAAAGGGGCCCCCTGCCCGTTAAATCCAAAATAAATTCAGGCAGTAATTCATTCACCCCTTGAATGCTGAACAAAAATTTGAAGAGTTGTATAGAGGAGCGATTTAGTTATCCCCTATGCGCTATCTGCAACCGCAGCCAAAGTCTTACCTCAGGGCTTTTACCCCTGCAGCTGTGGGAAAAAAAATATCCAATGGAAATTCTTTCACAAAGTTACCCCGAGTAGCAAAATAAGGAGATTTTAAGAAACAGGCTGAATAGGGAAAAAGCAATATAGTGCAAAAACCCGCAACATAAACAATATACAAGAACACTATAAGAACACAATATTGCTTGGGGGGTTTTGTGACATCCATGGAAATTTGTAAAAGAATAGTGTCACACTAAATGATATTTTATATATATTATCTGTGGAAAAACAGAGAGCAATGGGGAGAGAGTCTCAGGTGGTTAGCCCTCTAAATTATAAGATCAAAACAATGATAATAATTTTTAAAAATCATCTAATTTGAATTTTATCAATGCACTAATTTAATCTTAATATTCTTTCCTTTTTTATGAATAACCACCGTCCAGAAAGTACAGAACTTGAAATACTGAAATAAAAATTTTATTAACTATTCGTTTTTTCTTTACACACATTGTTGCACATCCATGTACACTGCAACCCAAAATCTCATTTCAAACCAGAAGAAAGCATCAAAGCAAACTGTATTAAAAAGAGCTGAAGTCAAAAATGTTTCAGCCATCACCCGATGGGGGAACTGTAAAACAAAAACATGACAATGAACTCCATAAACTGCCATGTTCAAAACAGGGGCATTAAAACACAAAGTAATATCTGCATTTAAAAGGTAATCACTAGCTTAACAAACAACTGCAAAAATGTAATATGGGGGAGGGGCAGATGGGAATTTGGGAAAAATTTAAAAAAAAACCCCCTAATTAAAAATCGCCTTTTATATTAATTTCAATCAACCATGTTCTTTTATTTGGGATTTTAAATATAATCCATGTTTTATTTTTTTTTTATTAACACAATGGGTATTTTTTTTGAAATTTAATTAAATAGTTGTCTCAAAAACAAAAAAAAATATTGGGAAAGATTTTACCAAAAATTAATTCAAATCTACATAGCCGAACCATTTCTTACAGTGAAGTGACCCCGTGACCATGCGCCCTCCACCTATTTACTATCTACCCGGGCCACACAGGATAAGGTCTCAACAGTATAAAAGGTTTTTTTCAGATGTAATATGGAAAATAGATAACTGACTTAATGACAGGTTGACCTCTCCTTCTGCTATTTGGAGAATTAAAATTTCATTTGCTTTTATCCACCACACTCAGAGCTTTGGGGACATTACCCATTTTTAGTTTTCACTGGGGCAAACTGGGCAAAAACTAAAAGTCTTTAAATGTTTTTACTGCCCAAAGTTCTCCAATTAAAATTTCCAGCAGAGGGGCAGAAATCAACTCAAAAACCCGCCAGCACTGCTATGTAACCCCTTAAAGCTTAACACCCCTAACAAACCCGTCAGCACTGCTATGTAACTCATAACAGTCTTAATACACACCCACTGACGCCCTGTCACCTCATGTAACCTAACAGTCAAACACACCCCCTGACAGAACCCTTCCCCCACTGCATGTAACTCATAGCAGTCTTAGACCCCAAGGACAACATCTTGGGTTGACCGAAAAAGGCCTCCAGGGCCCCCCTCTGCCTTTCTTTATACCCAAATTTTTTTATCAATAAAAAAAACCCCTTATTACTTTCAACATTTTCCCTAAATTTTTTTATTTTAAACCCGGGCATGTAAGGGTTTTTTGGAAAATATTGAATAGTCAAGGGAAAGAATGGATGCACCCAGGGGCCTCCCCGGGGTTGGGGCTGAAAAGTAACATTTATTGAAGATTCTGAAAATCGGGGAAAGAACTTTGTCGGACAACCCGACAGCTGCCAGAGTCCCAACATTCCCTCCCCTATGGTGCTCAGCCTTATAAACAAACCCAGTTAAGTACAAGTATATTACCTACATTCTTTGAGCAGCGAAGTCAGGGCATGCTCATTCTAAGCTCTGAATTAACAGTGGCGCCGTTGTCTTTGACACCCAGCCATTTGGCCCATCAAAAAGGCCCCTCGACTCCTCTGACCTTTGGGTTTCCAGTCAACAGACATAACAGCCATTTGTTTTCCTTGAGAACGTTTAACCCTGCATTTGGGGGGACAGTTTCAGGGTTTTCTGCTGAAAGAAACAACACCAGCTCACCCTAGGAACTCCAAATTTTAAAAAACAGTTTGCACTGTCACCTCACCGCAAAAATACGAGCACCCCCCCCCCGGGTCACTGTGTTTTCTCCCGGGGTTTCTTACTTCCCCCCACCATCCAAAAAAATGGGGGGGATTAGGTTAAACAATTTTAAAATTTACCGTATGAATGGGTTGTCTGTCTCTATGTGTCCTGTGATGAACTGAGACTTGTCCAGGTGTACCCTCCTTCCCCCCCAAAGCTGGGAAAGTTCAGCCCCAAAACAGTTTAAATGTTGATGTATCAGCTTTAAATCTCAAAAAATATAATAAGATACAATATAACGAAGTACTTAAATTTAAAAATTTTTGAAAAACAGTGTTGATTGACAGCAAAGACCATTTGAAATGTTTTTTTGGAAAATAAAAAAAAGCGGTTAAAGTGCTTTATTTTATGTTTTTGTATTATTGTCCCGATAACTGTGGATCAGCTAGCTCAAATTTTTGTTTTCACTTTCAGGTGAAATGAGCATTTTCTTTTAAAACACTTCAGTTGTGTTCCGTTTCTGTTCAAAATTCATTGATCTTATTCTAACTGTTTGATCTGTATTCTGATCTGCTTTGATCTGTACTGTACCTTTATTTTTTCATTTTGTTTCCCCAACCCAAAGAACAAGTATTGTCAAAACTAAGTGCATTTTACACATTAATGTATTAATGCATAATGCATGTATACACACACACACACACAAAATCGTCTAGTGCCCAGTGCCCCGTCCGTGAAAACAAAGAATTGCAACTTTTTTCCCAGACACAGTTAAAAAACTTTAAGGTTTTAAAAACTGTAAAAAAAGCTTGAATTCTGCTTGCAGGGGAATTTTTCCCAGAGTGGGGGCGGGTAAGTAACCTTAACATTCACATATTGGAAAATCTTGAAAAGTTTTTTCAACTGAAATGGTTTTATAGTTTTATTGTTGTCGGGTTGGGGAGATGTAACTTTACCCTTCTGTTCGATGATATTATCAGTCCAGTTGCAACAGTTTAGTGAGAAAAAATGCCCTATGTTAGCTAAGTATTATTTCTAAAGGCTGTGACTGAGAAAGAATACAAGTGGGTCAAAAAAACAAAGAAAAAATTGTCTCTGCATAAAGGGGAAAAGCCGGGAGAGGGTGGAAAGTTTCTTGTCATTATTTAGCAACTAGCATTATCTGTATTCTACCTTCTGTTTATGCCGTAAGGATAGAATATTTTCAAAAATGGTCAAAATGTTTAGGCATTCTGTCTTATTGAATGTACCCCTTAAGCAACTTTTTTTGACCAAATTCATTTTTTAATGCTTCTGAAAAGCAATCGCTAATTAGCCTACTTGCTGGTCTTGCCTTGACTGAAACATCAAAATGGGGGAAATTTCCCCCTCCTTATATATTACATAATTTTTTTCTGTGTTTATACGCTGGACATGAAGGCAAACATAAAAAAGTTTGGTCTAATGGCTGATAGATACAGTATGTCTTAACTGATAGCATGAAGCATTTGTTAATCATGTTTAGCTCATTCTATGCTCTTTTTTTCATAGAAATAAGAAATTGAAGGGTTATGGTACAAAAGATGTTTGCACTGTACAATAGAAGCTAGTGTTAGTTTTTGTTTTTTTGTTAGTTTTAATTTTTTTTATTAGCCTAATTTTAAAAAATCATAAAACCCAAATCGTTTTAAAAAGATTTTTTTTCAGTGAATAAAGTGAAACGGGAAATTTTGTTTCTCTTTTAAGGTCACACTTCCTATCCACGCCTAGGTTTTTCCCCAGAGTGCATGGTAAAATTACAATGTTTTTTTCCCAGATCGTTGATTCAGCCTGTCACTTCCTAAGCATTTTAACCAAAATTTTGTTATTGCAGTTTGGATCCCGGGAGACAATAGGAAGGGTTTCAAAAGGGAAAAAAGAGGTTTTTTTTCCTAAATGAAGATAAGCCCTGTTGAGAAAGAGGTCATGCTTGTGTTTTTTGATTTGTTTTCCCAAGACATGTTTACGTTAGGGGATTATCGATTTTTTTACTAGTTATGGTTTGTTTTAATTATACCCTTTTCTTTATATGTATTCAGTCATATACAGTTTTACTAGTTGGGTTTCCATTTATTCTGATAAAATGTTTAAATGCTTTATTTTATAATGAATAGGAGGTGTAACATTCATCCATTCATCGATGTATGTTTTATATTCCTAGGGCCAACTACTGATCTGTCCGGGCGTTCCTTTGGACGATCCCCGACAAACATTTTTTCAAAAAACCATCAATTGTATCGAATAGGAAAAATGCAGGGACTTAAAACGGAAAACTATGGGTATTTTTTTTTAAAAGGGGAAAACGATCCATTTCCCCTGTGTGCGCCAGAGACAACACAACATGGCGGATGGGGGGGAAGTTTACTGAAATTTTCAACCCACAAGGGTTCAGTTTAAAACACTTTCTTTTAAAAGGGGATGTTTAAAAACCCCTTTTTTTGCAAAAAAAGGAAGAAAAATCCCGAAACACGAAAAATTCCCCAACCATACTGGCCCCATGGAACAGAACCCTCCCACCCAGGCACCTCTTAGCTTCGCTGCAGCAGCAGCAAAAAAATGACCCTGAAGAAGCCTCAGGCCCCCTTTGCATGTTTAGTCAGAGATTTTTAAAAATTTCAGCTCGGGCAAAAAACATCAACAAAATTCCCGTTTATCTGAAAAGACATGCAGCCCACAGTGTGGTTAAAAAGGGGGGCTGGAATGATTAAAACGTTAAAGGTCCAGATACCGACCAACCACATTTCAAAGGTTATTCCGATTAAACTATTAAGACTGATGTGAAGCTGTCCCCTTTCAAGCTAAACGAGTAGCATAACGACGGATGGCTGGACATCATGCTCAAATCAAGGGTATGTGAAAATTACCTCTCATCACATTGATCGGGAGGGAAAAATGAAGACCTTTGTTCTAAACCCGATTTTCAATGAGGCCCATACGGGAAAATATTGGTGCGTATTGGGGAAGCCGCCGAGTAAAATTGAAAGAATCCCCCATCGTCACAGATAATCAGAACATGATTGTGGCCAGTGGGCCCAGTTCAGTCCACACATTACCGTTGCACACACTAACCTTTCGCAGGGCTTTTGGGGGTGCTTCCAGGTTGGGGAGAGTGAAAAAAATTGGGATATTTTCACGCAGCCCACGCCCGCCCCAGGGAAAAAAAAAAGCTGATGGTTTTCCCCAAACGTAAATATCCAGGACAAATCCCCAGATGGAACAGTTTTTTCAATGCTTGAACGTTTTTGGAACAACAGCCAGCTGTAATGGCAACTTGATGCCCAAGGATCTCAAAAGGCCAGTTTGGGCCGCAAGTGGGGGGACTTTGCCAACATGGAGGAATTGTTCATTTGATGGGTCCTGTCAAAATCACCACTGTGATGGGAGGAAGACCAGCCAATCTCTCTGTAATTGCCCTTTTCAAGCCAAACTGGAAACACCTATAGCCACTGAAGACACTCAACCCTGGTTGCAGAGATTAAGAGGGTGATGGCGATGCCCCTTCCACACGCACAGGGGCCCCCGATGCCCCAACATAGGAAAAAAATTTTGGGGCTTTTAATTTAAAATCTTAGTTACAAGTTAATATTTTAGGTTCTCAACTGATTTGAAAAACACAATGCATTTTCAATTTTTAAATTTTGAGATGAGTTAAAACTGAACAGAATATCTGCAAATATTTATCTCATTACTGTCCATATTTTTTTTAAAAAATACTAAAGTTTAATCTACATTTTTTTTAAGAGGAAGTTCACTTTTTAACTTAATTTAACAATGCAATGAATATTCTTTTATTTAAACAGCAGAGGGACACGTTTTAAAGAATTTTGCCCTACCGGGAAAAAAGAGGACAGAAAAAGGTCTACAAAACGGGTTTCTTGAGGCAAAGTGTTCCCCCAAAACCTTTTTTTCTCCTTTTCCCTCTCCTGTCTTTTCTCCCCTTCGGGCCTCTCAACCCCTCACTTTGTTTATTTTTGTTACTTTGTGTGTAGTCAAGAGCAAAAATTTTAAGTTCAAATTTTTATATCCATAGAAAAAGCAATGGAAAGTCGGGAGGAAGGGGGGAGGCTCAAGCACAAAGCTGTGGATTCAAAAGAGACCACAGGTGTTTTCATTTGATAACAACAAAGATTGTTCTTGTTTGTTTTAAATGGGAAATGAGAAACCAACATATTTTGAAAAAAGTTTTGTTGAGCCCAAGGGGGTCACCTCCCTGAAAGAAGAAACCTTTGGGATCCCCGGGGAGTTTCCCTTCCCCCAAAAAGAAAAGAAAATCAAAAGGGAACCGACAGAGGTGATAAGGACCGAGAAAAAGACTGCATTGACTGTGCCATGAAGTGGTGGAGGCTCAAAAAAGGCCCCCCACTTTAAACCCTTCCCATTTCCGGTTTTTTGGCATAAGTGTCCCAGCAGAGAAAGTTTTTAGTACAACTGGACAAATAAACCCAGAAAGTTTTTCTGCCCCGATTGTTGATCAGTTGATATTAAAAAAAAAAAATCTGTAGTCAAAGACTAGTTGGTGAGACTTGATCTTTGTATTAGGCACAGCTGTTTGTTTAAAGATGGGAGTGAGCAGGTTCAACCACTGCTCATTTAACCTGAAAAGGTTTACCCCTTTTTTTTGATGTTAATGTTGTATTTGTTATTTCATGTTGAAAAAAAGCAAAGGAGCAGGAAAACCCTACTGTTAACAACCTGAAGAGATGTTGGTTGCACTTTTTTTTTAATGAATATTGTGTCTTTTTTTTGTTACAAAACAAAATCAGAAGTAGCAGATAAACTAGGTTGAAAATGCTGGTTTCACTTACTGCATTCCCCCTTTTATTCAAGTGTTAGATGCACTTTGTTCAAATAAAAATTTAATGATTTGCCATCAGTTGTTGTTTACATGTTTGTTTTATCTAATTTTTACCTGATTCGATTCCCTTAAAAAAACAACAGGAATCAGGGCACTTCACCTACGCCCAGAATCCAGGTATTTATTTCAGTCACACTGGGTTTAATTTTTAAAAAAGTTACTGAATCGATTTCAAGGCACTGAATCGTTTTAATCAGATCATTAAAAAAGAACCAATATCGCCCGAATGAATGGCAACCCCCAATCGTGTCAATCGAATTTGGGTTTAAAAAAAAAACGTTTCACCCCCCAAAATAGTGTAAAAGAGTTTCATGGTTTTTAGACAAAGAACAGAATTCAAGACAGGAAAGGCCTTATCTCCGGCCGGAGATATCTCCAGGGGCAAAATAAACTTTGAGGTCCAGTGGGGCCCGGGGGCCCCTTTTGCACCAAAATCAACCCAAAGAGGGGAAGAACTGATGACATCCAACACCCCAAAACCAAGACAACCCCAGTTGGAAAATGACACTTTTCAGCTTAAAAGATTTTAAAATGGTAGGGCTTTGGGGCCCAAGCCTCATCTAGTTTTTGTTTTTTGGGTCCAACACCCAGATTTGTAAAATTTCACTTTTGACTTCAAATCAAAAGTGATTTCCCTCTCCCCATCTCTTCCCCATCTGACCACAGGAAAACAGGTGAAAGGTAAAAAACTGCTTGGGAGTGACACTTGTTAGGGTTTTTACTGTTATAGTAGGGGAAAGGTTGCAAGGTACCTTTCAAATATGGATAGAAGAACTAGAATAAGTACCATCTACCCCGGGGGTAAAGTGTGGGAAGAAACCCAGATAGTACCAGCCCCTTGGGGCCCCGTGGGGGAAAAAATACAGGAAAAAACTAGCGTACCATTTGCCTGGGTAGAGGGGAAGATCTGGGAAAGTCCTCCACATTTAAAAGGAAAAACAATCCCAAATACCCTATAAGGAGAAAAACCAGTTTTTTCCCAATTTTATCTCAGTCAGCAGCCTCAGAAATAATCCTTAGCTAACAAGGTCATCTTATCTCAATGAGAACTGTTCAACTGTGACTGTAATATCATCGAAAAGGACATCCCAAAATCCCTCAACCGACAAAATAAAACTAAAAACCATGTTCATTAAAAAAAAATTGTTCAAGATGTTGCCAACATTTAATGTTAGTTTCTTACCCGTTAAACCCCTTGAAAATTCCCCCTGCAAGGAGATTCAAGCTTTTTTTACAGTTTAACATGAGAGTTCAAATTTAAATGCATGTCTGGGTAAAAAATGACCTGTAGACCCCTGTCTTTAACTGGGCTGGTCACTGGACACTAGACTGGGGGTGTGTGTGTGTGTATACAGCATTATGCATTAAGATACATTAATGTGTAATAACACTTATTGATTTTTTACAATACTTTGACTTTGGTTGGGGTAATGGAATACAAAAATAATAGAAGGTCAGGACAGATCAAAGAGATTAGAATGATCAAAGAGAATGGAATAAGATCAAAGCAGAATAGAATACAGATCAAAAAGATTAAATTGATCAAAGCAGAATGGAATAAAAACAAAGCAGAATAGAATAAAGATAAAAACAGACGAAACAATAACACAGGCAGACCTCTGAGGTTGAACCAGAGGGGAAAACGTCCCCGGGGGAGGGCCCTGGAGGATTTTTGGCGCCAAGAAGGGGTCGGGGGCTCAGGCCCCCACCCACCTTGGATGTTTTCTTTTGGGGCATAAGACTGTTAAAATTACATAACAGTGCTGACAGAGTTGCGTCAGGGTGTTAAAAGACTGTTTGAGTTAAAAACAGTGCTACGAGTTGCTGCAGCGGGTGGTATTTAAAACTGTTATGAGTTACAAAGTGCACAGAGTTGCGTCAGGGGTTTATTGCAGAGTTGCTGTCAGGGGGGTTTGAGACTTTGGGGGTTAAAAAAGGCGCGAATTTCTGTCAGGGTGTTTGGACGTTTGAGTTACATAACAGTGCTGAAAGGGTTTTGGGCAGTGGGTGTGTATTAAGACTGTTATGAGTTACATAACAGTGCGACAAGTTGCTTCAGCGGGTGTGTAATTTAAAACTGTTTTGAGTTACATAACAGTGCTGACAGAGTTCTGTCAGCGGGTGTGGCTAAACTGTTAAAGTTCATAACAAAAATGGGGTTTTTAAAAATTGCTGCAGGGGTGTGTTTTAAGCTGAAGAGTTGCTGCAGGGGTGTGTATTAGCTTTATGAGTTACATAACAGTGCTGACAGAGTTCTGTCAGCGGGTGTGTTTAAATGTTTGGAATACAGTGCTGAAGATTCGCAGGGGGGTATTGAGACTGTTGATTTTCAAACCAGGGGGGGGGATTGAGCTGTTTGGGTTTTGGGGGAAGGTTTTGTACTTTTAGACCTTTTTGATTCATAACAGTGCTGGGAAAAGTTGCTGTCAGGGGTGTGTATTAGACTGTTATGGTTACATCAGGGGAAAGGTTCAGGTGTGTATTGAGACTGAGAGTTAAATAACAGTGTTGAAATTGCTTTTCGGGGTGTTTAAGACTTTTGGGGTTACAGCAGTGCTGAAAGGGATTGGTCAGCGGGTGTGTATTTAAAACTTTTTGCTTTTTAGCAGTGCTGGCAGAGTTGCTGCCAGGTGACGACCACGCTGCTGGGAAATTTTTTTTGGGACCCTTTGGGGGGAAGTAACATACATATTGAAGACTTTTTGTTGTTTGTCAGTTTGTCTCAGTAAACAACACAAGGGGAAGAATCGCCAAAGTCGAGAGTGGATCAAAAAATGTAATTTAATCTGCTATTTGGGGAAAAATTCATTGCTTTTATCCCGTTTGGGGGTTCACTGTCATGTTTTGTTTTTCAGTTCCCCCTCGGGAGGGGGTGAAGTTCTTGATCCAGGGGCTGCAGGACATCAGAGCCTGGGCCCCTGCCACGCCCCAAAGGGGCTGTTAGCAGGGGCAGACCTTTAAGGGGAGATATACAGTAAATTTAGATTAAGGATAGATATCATAAAAGTCTTGTCTCAATACCGCATCAAAAAAAAATTGTCAGAGCCAAAAGGGTTGGCAGAGTAATCAATGAGTCGATCGGCAACTATTTTGATAATTTATTATTTTTTTATTTTTAAAGTGGTTCACTGGTTCCAGTATTTAGCCAGCAAAGATCCTTTATGAACCATTGTGGGGTAGCTTCTGGAGTTGTACAGAAAGAAAACTATTTTTTACCATAACCTTTGGGCCCACTTATCAGCTTTTGGGCTGCTCTATTGAATTTTTTGATTACTATGAAAATAAGAGAAAGTTAATATACTGAATCAGATTCAAAAGCTTCATTTCAGTTAAGAATACTTATCTATACAGCACAAAACCAAATTTTTTTATGTTTAGCCCTTTATGTCAACAACTGGAACACAGATAATAACATAATTATGTACATATATAATTATATAAATATGCACAATTGCTTTCATGCAGAGACAATTTGATCTTTGCATTTATTTGACAGCCTATGATTCTTATCTCAATCAGCAGCCTTCAGAAATAATACTTAGCTAACATAGGTCATCTTATCTCAATGAGAACTGTTAGCAACTGTGATGATAATATCATCGAACAGAGGGTACATGTTGCCAAGCTGACAACAATAAACCTATAAAACCATGTTCAGTTGAAAAAACTTGTTCAAGATGTTGCCAACATGTGAATGTTAAGGTTACTTACCCGTCTGTGGCGCCACTCTGAAAAATTCCTCTGCAAGCAGAGATTCAAGCTTTTCTACAGTTTAACACGCTGTAGAGTCTAAATTTACACTGCATGTCTGGGTAAAAACTGACCTGCTTAGACTCCTCTGTCTGTTGTTCACTGGACTGGTCACTGGACACTAGACTGATGTGTGTGTGTGTGTGGTGTATACATGCATTATGCATTAAGATATATTAATGTGTAATAATGCACTTATTGATTTTTGACAATACTTAGTTACTTTAGTTGCCGGTAACCAAATACAAATGATAATAGAAGGTACAGTACAGATAAAGCAGATTAGAATACAGATCAAAGCAGATTTGAATTCAGATCAAAGCAGATTAGAATTCAGATCAAAGCAGATTAGAACAGAACGAACACAACTGAAGTGTCTAACAGAAGACACGCTGCTCATTTCACCTGAGAAAGTGAAGACAAAACTTTGAGCTAGCTGATCCATCAGTTATCTGCATCAAGTAAGTACACAAATACATATAGTAAAGCACTCATTAACCAGCTATTATTATTATTACCAAAACACATTTCACCAATGGTCTGTTAGCTGTCAATACAACACTGTTCTACAAAATTTCTCAAATTTTAAAGTACCTGCTCCAGTTCATATTGTATCATAAATTATATTTTTGGGAGTATTAATGCTGATACATCAACATGTAAGCTGTATTTGGGGACTGGAGCCTATCCCAGCTGTCTTAGGGCGGAAGGCAGGGTACACCCTGGACAAGTCTCCAGTTCATCACAGGACACATAGAGACAGACAACCACCACATTCACCCCTGCGTCAATTTAAATTAGCCAATTAACCTAATCCCCATGCATGTTTTTGGATGGTGGGAGGAAGTCAGAGTACCCGAGAGAACACAGTAGGCCCCGGGCCGGAATCGAACCCGGATTTTCTTGCTGTGAGGTGACAGTACTAACCACTGCACCACTGTGTCGCCCAAAAAAGTGCATATGGTGTTTTAATATCAGATTCTGAAAATCATCTTCATTAATGTTTGTCTCAGGTACCATAACGTTCAGACAGAGGAAACACCAGTCATTCCTCTGGAGTAACGTATGGAGACAGCTGACAACATGCCAGCCGACGGCATGGATCTGGATGCAGAATTTCTCAATGACGAGGAATACAGATTACTACTTGAAACCCTCTGCTGTATATTTGGCATCAACTTCACCTCTTTCTGCTCCTATTGATGATTCTGTTCATCAACAACTTCGGGAGAGTCTGTGCAAGAAATTACTAGTGCAGCCCCATGGTACCAGCTCCACCTGTCACTGACCAGTCAAGTCACCTGAAGAGTCCTGCAGGTGCCATAACCCGGACATGGGGGTCACTGTCCACCATCAGCTGGATGAAGTGTGAGCGGAGCACATGCTGGGTGCACCACCCTGGGTGCAGCTCCATATAGCTCTGCAGCCAAATACATCCATGTCTACTGAGACACTGAATGTTGGACTAGCTCTCCATCATGATCCAGGGACTGCAGGACGTCATGCAGCCTGGTCCCTGCAGCCAGGCAGGTGCTGTTAGCCAGGGACAGATCACATTTAAGGTAAGATATACAGTAAGTTTAGGTTAAGGATAGATATCATAAAAGCCTTGTCTCAATATCTGCATCACAAAAGATGTCAGTCAGAGCCAAAAGAATTGGCAGAGTAATCAATTAGTCGATCGGCAACTATTTTGATAATTGATTCATTTTTCATTTTAAAGTGGTTCACTGGTTCCAGTATTTCGCCTAGCAAAGATCCTTTATGAACCATTGCTGGTGCTAGCTTCTGGTAGTTGTACAGTAAAGCTAAAAGCATCATTTTTGTACCATAACCTTGGCCTACTTACCAGCTATTGGTCTGCTCTGATTGCAATTTGCTTGATTACTTATGAAAAAAAGAGCATAGTTAATAGCTGAATCATGATTAACAAATGCTTCATGCTATCAGTTAGACATACTGTATCTATGCAGCTACATGGAGACCATATCTTTTCATGTTTAGCCTTCATGTCAATTTAGCTGTATAAACACAGATACAAATTATGTACATATACAATATATAAATATACACATCCGCCTTCATGCAGAGACAATTTTATCTTTGCATTTATTTGACGCCAGCTATGTATTCTTATCTCAGTCAGCAGCCTTCAGAAATAATACTTAGCTAACAAAGGTCATCTTATCTCAGTGAGAACTGTTAGCAACTGTGACTGATAATATCATCGAATAGAAGGGTACATGTTGCCAACATCTCTCAACCGACAGCAATAAAACTATAAAACCATGTTCAGTTGAAAAACTGTTCAAGATGTTGCCAACATGTGAATGTTAAGGTTCCTTACCCGTCTGTGGCGCCACTCTGAAAATTCCTCTGCAAGCAGAGATTCAAGCTTTTTCTGCAGTTTTCATTCCCCTCCATAATTATACATGAATATAGAGGTATTTTGTAGAAGACTATCTCTATCTATCTCTTTATCTACCTAACTATCTAAGGACAGGTATAGATTTAGATATATATATACGAGGGTATATGTATATATCTAAATCTAAAATCTTGAGCCGTCACCTTATCGGGAGGGTTTGTGTGTCCAAATGAACCTGGGAGTGTTGTCGGGGGCTTTCTGCCCCGTAGGTCACCAAGGCAGACAGGTCCAGGTGGGGACCAGACAAAGCACGCTCAAAGACCCCATGGTTAAAAGATCAAGCACAAACGTTTCTGCCGACGGGAGGGCCCCTCTGAGCCAGGCCGGAGGGGGGGCCATGGGCAGGCTGGCCGGGCCACCAATGGGGGCACAGCCCAAAAGGCAACTGGGTCACCTTCATGGGCCCACCACCCATGAGAGGGGCCAAGGGGTCGGGTGCTGTGAGTTGGGTGGCAGTCAAGGCAGGGACCTTAGGGGTCCAATCCCCGGCTACAGAAGCTAGCTCTAGGACGTGGAATGTCATCTCTCTGGCAGGAAAGGAGCCCGAACTGGGTGTGAGGTGGAGAAGTTCCGACTAGATATAGTCGGACTCACCTCCACACACATTTTGGGCTCTAGTACCAGTCCCTTGAAAGGGGTTGAATTTTGTTCCACTCTGGAGTTGCCCACGGTGAGAGGCGCTGAGCGGGTGAGCATACTTATTGCCTGGCTCGGTGCCTGTACATTGGGGTTTACCTCGGAGACTAGAGGGTAGCCTCCTCCGCTTTCAGGTGGGGGACGGTCCTGACTGCTGTGTGCTTATGCACCAAACAACAGTTCAGAGTACCCACCCTTTTGGAGCCCTTTGGGAAAGGGTGCTGAGAGCACCCTCTGGGGATTCCCTGCTCTGCTGGGGAACTTCAATGCTCACGGGGCAATGACAGTGAGACCTGGAGAGGCGTGATTGGGAGGAACGGCCCCCCGCCCGGGAACCCGAGTGGTGCTCTGTTACGGGACTTCTGTGCTCGCCAGGGATTGTCCTAACAACACCATGTTCAGCATAAAGTGTCCATATGTGCACTTGGCACCGGGATACTAGGCCGCAGTTCGATGATCGACTTTGTAGTCGTGTCACCGACTTGCGGTCGTATGTCTTTGACACTGGTGAAGAGAGGGGCAGAGTTGTCAACCTATCACCACCGGTGGTGAGTTGGCTCGATGGTGGGGAAGATGCCGTTCGATCTGGCAGACCAAAACGTATTGTGAGGGTCTGCTGGGAGCGCCTGGCAGAGTCCCTGTCAGAAGGAGTTTCAACTCCCATCTCCTGCGGAACTTGACCAGAGCTGTGGCGTAGGTGGTTGGTGTCTGTCGGGCAATCCCAACCCCTGTTGGTGGACACCTGCGTAGGGATGCCGTCAAGCTGAAGAAGGAGTCCTATCAGGCCTTTTTGGTCTGGCGGACTCGGGAGGCAGCTGACAGATACCGGCTGGCCAGCTGAATGCAGCTTTGGCCGCCTGAGGCAAAACCGGTGTGGGAGGAGTTCGTGGGCATGGAGAATGACTTCTGGATGGCTTTGAGGAGATTCTGGTCCACCATCCGCCTCAGGAGGGGAAGCAGTGCACCACCAACACTGTGTATAGTCGGGATGGTGCGCTGCTGACCTCGACTCGGGACGCTGTGAATCGGTGGGAGAATACTTCGAGGACCTCCTCAATCCCACCGACATGCCTTCCTATGAGGAAGCAGAGACTGGGGACTCTGGGGCGGGCTCTCCTATCTCTGGGGTGAGGTCAGCCGAGGTGGTTAAAAGCTCCTCAGTGGCAGAGCCCGGGTGGATGAGATCCACCCGGAGTTCCTAAAGGCTCTGGATGCTGTGGGAGTGTCGTGGCTGACAAGTCTCTGCAGCATCGCTGGACATCGGGGACAGTCCCTTTGGATTGGCAGACCAGGGTGGTGGTTCCCTCTAAGAAGGGGTTTGGGAGGGTGTCTCCAACCATGGGGGGATCACACTCCTCAGCCTCCCTGGTAAAGTCTATTCAGGGTTCTGGAGAGGAGGGTCCGTCGGGAAGTCGAATCTCGATTCAGGAGGAGCAATGTGGTTTTCGACCGGCCGTGAACAGTGGACCAGCTCTACACCCTCAGCAGGATCCTGGAGGGTGTATGGGAGTTCGCCCAACCAGTCTACATGTGTTTTGTGGACTTGGAGAAGGCGTCGACCGTGTCCTCGGGAGTCTTGTGGGGTGCTCCGGGAGTATGGGGTACCGACCCTGGTACGGGCGGTTTGGCCCTTTTCCCGACCGGTGCCAGAGTCTGGTCCGCATGCCGAGTAAGTCGATTTGTTTCCATTGAGGGTTGGACTGCCAAGGCTGCCCTTTGTCACCGATTCTGTTCATAATTTTATGGACAGAATTTAGGCGCAGCCAAGGCATTGAGGGGTCCGGTTGTGACTCAGTATCACATCGCTGCTTTCAGACGATGGGGTTCTGTTGGCTTCATCAGGTCAGTGATCTTCAGCTCTCACTGGAGCGTTCGCAGCCGAGTGTGAAGCTGTTGGGATGAAAGTCAGCACCTCCAAATCCGAGGCCATGGTCCTCAGTCGGAAAAGGGTAGAGTGCTCTCCAGGTCGGGAGAAGATCCTGCCCCAAGTAGAGGAGTTCAAGTATCTCGGGTCTTGTTCACGAGTGAGGGAAAAATGGAGCGGAGATCGACAGGCGGGTCGGTGCAGCTTTGCAGTGATGCGACGCTGTATCGGTCCGTCAGGTGAAGAGGGAGCTGAGCCAAGGCGGCTCTCAATTTACCAGTCATCTACGTCTACCCACCTGCGGTCACGAAGCTGTGGTCGACCGAAGAACAAGATCATGGATACAAGCGGCCAAATGAGTTTCCTCCGCAGGGTGTCCGGACTCTCCTTAGAGATAGGGTGAGAAGCTCGCCATCCGGTGGGGCTCAGAGTAGAGCCGCTGCTCCTCCGCATCGAGAGGAGCCAGATGAGGTGGCTCGGCATCTGGTAAGGATGCCTCCTGGACGCCCCTGGTGAGGGATGTACCGGCACGTCCCACTGGTAGGAGACCTCGGGACGACCCAGACACGCTGGAGAGACTATGTCTCTCGGCTGGCCTGGGAACGCTCGATCCTCCGAAGAGCTGACGATGGCTGGGGAGAGGGAAGTCTGGGTTTCCTGCTTGTTGCTACCCTGACCCGATCCCGGATAAGCGGAAGAGAATGGATGGATGGATATATACATATAAAGGCTACATTAGATTTAGATATAGGTGTATGAACATGACACTGTACAATCATTGTCAGAAAGAATACAGCATCAACTTGTAAAGTACTTTCTACTTGGATACAAAGTATCCAGCCATGTAAAGCAAGCGATGCTGAGGTAAACTGAGGTCACACAGCCAACATCAGGGGCTTTACCGGACGCTACAACAAGCTGATGCCATCAGAAACATAATGACAAGGTTTCACCCGATCCTGAAATGAAACTACATAGCTCAACATAAAATACAGTCATGTTTATTCATGGCCGATATGTTATTTCACAAAAGCCCTTAATTTTAAGAAGCCCCCTTGGCAAGCTAGCCAACTAACAAAAACATCTGTATCAGTATTCCTGACAAGATATTATCACTCTACAACACGAAAACTAAACACATTATTAATAAACTAGCCTGCCTTCAATCACAGTTTGCCATGTTACGACACAAAACTTATCTCAGAGGGAAAAGCCGGTCGGCTTTGTAACAGTGAGTACGAGATTAGCAGCAAACTGCGTATGTCAATATTAAACGGCAACGCAAAGCTTAAGAAAGCACACACCGATATAAATATTTTCCTGTGGTTTACATTTAGAATTGAAATCTTACCTCAAACACAAAACAAAACACCAAGTGGAAATCAAGAAGTCGCTGCCTGTCCGCAGATGTAGTAGAAGATGTAGTCTGAAGGATGAAAGACAGCCCACCTCCTTCTCTTCTTTGCCTCTTCATCAAGTCTTAACAGCGCCATAACAGCGTAGTGGCCAAACATATATTGCATCCGTAGTGGTTTAGCACTACCATTGGAAATGAATGGAAACGGTTTAGGGCCGCTTAGCTAAACTTTCCCAGTGCGTCCTGGGAGACCCGGTCCGATTCCGGGCCCAAAGCAGAGGAGTTTTGAACAAGTGAGCATCAACTGAAGAAGTATATCTTTGGAGCCCGTACTCGAGTAACAGATGTAGTAGTAATGTCCATTTGATGAATCTGCCTCTTGACTTACTCCAAAGTTATTCTGCATCTCTGTTTAGATGCACAGGGCAGTATCATCCAGCATCTGCTATTTGAACAAAATCTTTTCAGAGAATTGCAGTTTGGTTTGCTAGTTTGAGCATTGGTGGTTCAGTAGTAGAATTCTCACCTCCCACGTGGGAGACCTGGCTCTGATTCACAGCCAATGTAGGGAAATTTGAACTTAAGTGAGTAAAAATAGAGAACAATATCTTGGAGCCCATTACTACTGATGAACTAATGAAGCTTTATGAGGTATTTTTGATATTTTGACTCTCTGGATGGCGCTCTTGGTTTAAAGAAAAGCAAAAAATTTCAACTTCCATGACACTAGCTGCTTCCTTTAAACCAAGTGCTACATCTGGGGGAGCCAAAAATATCACAAGTGCTTCGTAAGTTTCATTTGTCCATACTACCCAATAGATCGAGGACAGATGTGAGTGATGTCCATTTGAAGAATCCTCCTCTCTTGACTTACTCCAAGTTATTCTGCATCTCTGTTTAGACGGTACATGGCAGTATCATCCAGCATTTGCTATATTTGAACATCAATCTTTTAGAGAATTGTAGCATTTTGGCTGCTAACTTAAGCATTGGTTGTTCAGCGGTAGAATTCTCGCGCCAATGCGGAGACCTGGGTCCGATTCCCGCCAATGCAGAGGAGTTTTGAACAAGGTGCATCAACTAAAGAAGTACATCTTTGGAGCCCGTTACCCGAGTAACAGATGTAGCAGTCACGTCCATTTGATGAGTCCTGCTCTCTGACTTACTCCAAAGTTATTCTGCATCTCTGTTTAGACGGTACAAGGCAGTATCATCCAGCATCTGCTACATTTGAACAACAATCTTCTCAGAGAATTGCAGTTTGGTTTGCTAGTTTGAGCATTGGTGGTTCAGTAGTAGAATTCTCACCTCCCACGCGGAGACCTGGCTCCGATTCCCAGCCAATGCAGGGAACTTTTGAACTTCAGTGAGTAAAAAATAGAGAACAATGTCTTTGGAGCCCATTACTATGATGAACCAATGAAGCTTCATGAGGTATTTTTGATATTTTGACTTCTGGGTGGCGATCTTGGTTTAAAGAAAAGCAAAAAATTGTCAATTTCCCTGAACTAGCCTTTTTCTTCAAACCAAGTGCTACATCTGGAGGAGTCAAAATATCACAAGTGCTTCGTGAAGTTTCATTTTGTACGTCACTACCCAATAGATCGAGGGACAGATGTAGCAGTGATGTCCATTTGAAGAATCCTCCTCTTGACTTACTCCAAAGTTATTCTGCATCTCTGTTTAGATACATAGCAGTATCTTCCAGCATTTGCTATATTTGAACATCAATCTTTCAGAGAATTGTAGCATTTGGCTGATAACTTAACATTGGTGGTTCAGTGGTGAATTCGCCTGCCATGCGGGAGACCCGGTCCGATTCCCGGCCAATGCAGAGGAGTTTTGAACAAGTGCACATCAACTAAAGAAGTACATCTTTGGGGCCCGACACCCGACTAACAGATGTAGCAGTAATGTCCATTTGATGAATCCTGCTCTCTTGACTTACGCCAAAGTTATTCTGCATCTCTGTTTAGACGGTACAGGGCAGTATCATCCAGCATCTGCTACATTTGAACAACAATCTTTCAGAGAATTGCAGTTTGGTTTGCTAGTTTGAGCATTGGTGGTTCAGTAGTAGAATTCTCACCTCCCACGCTGAGACCTGGTCTGATTCCCAGCCAATGCAGGGAACTTTGAACTTAAGTGAGTAAAGTAGAGAACAACATCTTTGGAGCCCATTACTCTGATGAACAAACAAAGCCTCATGAAGTATTTTGGATATTCTTGACTCCTCTACATGGCACTCTTAATTTAAAGAAAAAGCAAAAAATGTCAATTTCATGACACTAGCCTTTCGATTTATCAGGTTCATTATGTTCTTTTGAATACATGTACGCTATTTTTTCATTTCTTCAGGCATTTTTTTTGTCCAGTGTTGGCTGTTAAACGGAAAGGTTGGTGGTCTGAATCCACCCAGGGACGATGGTTTATGTGTTTAACTAACCAGGTAATGTCATTTAAATAAGGGTGTTTCTCCTTTTAGCCCTTCAAACGAACTCAGACCAATGACTCAGCATTGTTTACATATGTGAACACTAACCAGAAAACACAGGAGGGCAAGCGTGGCAGCAGACACTTTGTTCCAAGTGAAACTACCCAGAATTCAGTGCATTGGGGTCTGAGAGCTCAGAGGACCAGGTGTGAACAGAAAGGGACTGAGACCCTATCAAAGCTGAATTGGACCTGAAAGAGAACCTGGTCCTCTTGTAATAAACTCACAATGTGAACACAAAAGAACTGAGTTCTTTCTGTTGGTCCACTTTTGGTCCACTTACAGAGGACTGAGTTCAGTTCACTTAAAGGGGACTAGATGTGAAAACATCTTGGTCAGCTTGTTTCCAGTTCTGCACAAATCTGGAGCTTATTGTTGTAGGCTAATAACCCTGCATATTAAAACATAGACTGGTTCTTCTAAGCACCACACCTGTTGTTTACACATATTAGCGGTGGTGCTTAATGCACTCTGGTCATTAGCAGCAGTTAGCCGTTAGCATTTCCCTCTCTGTGTTGCTTGGTGTCTTTAAACATAGTTGTATGTAAATTTGATATTAATGTAAATGTTTACCTACTTGTCTGTCTCAACAGAAATATTGCTACATGTTGTATGTGTAGTATATTGAGCACATTTGAGGAAAGGTGACAATTGTAGCTGGTAAATGAAAATTAACATTAGCATTGCTACAATGCTCAGTTTGATGAAAATATGACGAGCAGTTTTTGCTGTGATTCAGTGCAAAAACAAAAAGGGTGTTTAAGTAATACATAAATTTTACTGACTTTATAAATGCTGTATTAATGCTTTGTTAGGTCTGTCAGGAAATCACAAGCAAACGATTTACAACCACTTACCTTCATCCTGGTGTGACCTGTGTTCATCTGACAGGACACTGTTGACATGATGAAGCATGTTTCAGCAAACACCAATATTTCCATAATTATTGTTCATATTGGCAATTAAGACACGCCAAGCAGCAGACGTTTTGAAGCAGCTACTACTACTGTTATCAGTACAGAGTGAACATCAACAACATGGAGAACATCTGTCTTCTTCTATGGAATGTTAGGATTTTGTGTATGTATTAAGTCAGATTGTCGCTATATTTTATTAGCATAAGTTTAAAAATCATATAACCAGAGGCGCTTTAAAAGATGGTTTTCAGCTGAACGGAAAAGCTGCAGACTGGAATTATTTCTCTTTTAAGGTCACATTATTCGCATCCTACTGCCTAGGTCTCACACACTCAGAGTGCATGGTAAAATTACAATGTATTCTTCTCCAGACTCTTGTTGATTCATTTCCAAACATTTTGTAACCAATAGATTTGTGGTCATTGCAGTTATGTATCTCCAGGAGACAATAGGAAGGTTTCACACAGCGGGAAAAAGAGGTTCTGTTTTCCCTAACATGATAGATAGGCCCTGTTGAGATGTGAAAGGTCATGCTTGTGCTATTTTATGATTTGTTTTAAGCATAGACATGTTTACTAGTTATGGTTTGTTATTATCAGATATTTTTACTAGTTATGGTTTGTTTTAATTATACACACTTATAATGTTATGATGTATTCAGTCATATACAGTTTTACTAGTTGTGAGGTTTACCATTTTATTCTGATAAATTATGTTGAAATGCTTTATTATGTATAATGAATAGTGTAAAAGTAGTTTCATGGTTTTCAGACAAAGAACAGAGATTCACAGAGTACAGGAATGTGTCCTTATCCCTTTGGCTGGAGATATCTCCAGTGGGCACACAATAACACTTTGGCAGGTCCAGTGTGCCGCCTCGGGACCCTCTTTGCACCAAATATCAACCAATGAAGAGAAGAACTGATGACATCCAACACCCCAAAGACCTGAAGACAACCCTAGTTAGAAAGTGAAACTTGTAAAAGCTATAAAAGGATTGGACTTAGCTTTGTGCGGGTTCCTGGAATGCCCAAGGCCCAGAAACCCAGAATTCTGTTTCAATATTCTTTGTCTCACTCATTAAATAGAGTTTTTAACTGAGAAATCTCCTCGTCTTCCTCGTCTTCTCTCCCTCTCATCAACACACGCAGGAAAGCAGGTGTAAGGTATATTTAATCTTATTTGGAGTCAGATTACTTATTGCCTGTTGAGTATTGTTCTTGAGTGTGGGAAATTAGTACTGGAATACCCTCAAAGATAGGAAAACCCTCCCAAGAGTACCTCGTGGAAGTAACAGTACCTCTTGGAGTCAGTGAGTGTTCCATCTTTAGAGTTCATGGAAACTAATATAAGAGTACCTCGTGGGAAATATAAGTACCTCTTGTACCAAGCACAACCACCCGTTAATTTCTTTCACAACACAGTAGCAACTGGTTGTTTACAGTAGCAACCATGACACTGATTAGTTTCAGCTTCACTGTCATCACACATTTCACAGTAAAGGTAATGAAATGCAGACTGCATCCAACCAGAAGTGCAAAGAGCAGTAATAAATATATGATAACTAATATGGAACAGAATATACATATAATAACAATATACATATGACAGTATATATATATATGCAAGTATAGTTTATGGGTTTACTATAGTTTACTATATAGCCTACAAAGTACTTAACATACAATATAATGTAACATATATAATATTTACAGTATATACAGAAAGTGCAAAATGTGCAGCTGAATGTACAATAGTGGAATGATATAATTAGTGCAAACAGATTAAAGTGAATACTAATATTTGATGCTACAAGATGTGCAGAGGCACCATCTTTTTCTGCTACCACATCCAGTCTTCTGCACCTGGCAGCTTCACCCTGCTCCTTCAGTAGCTAGCAGGTCCTCCCTGAGTGGCTTCACCATCAGCAGCTTCACACTGGCACCTCCACCACCTGGCAGCTCCATCCAGTCACCCGGCTCTCCTCACGAGGATGAAACCATTGTAAGTGACACTGTGGTCATTTTGGAAAGTTGCTTGTATTTCAATGTTTTATTTAACCCTCAGCATCCATAAGAACTGCAGTAATTTGTGAACATTGTTCTTTGCTGTTTCTGTTGACTGTATTACGGGCTGTTGATGACCAGAATGTGCCAGGATTCCAGCATGTCGATTAGCTTGCTGAATACTTGAGTGGAGTTAAGGGACAACGGCAGTTGATTTGCACCATTCCTCCCGAGGCACTCTGCAGCATCCTCAGCCACTCAGAGCCTTCTGCCCGGCACACCCAGGTACAGTCCCTGTTCTGGCGCTACAGATCCTCACCTGCAGGACACCAGAAGGACAACCTGTGGCTGTGTTACAATAATGCTTCCTGTCGCAGATTCACAGGTCAACAACCCACAACCTGCTGTACCTGCTGCACCTGCTGCAGCCACTGGTGCTAGAAGAGGCCATATGACAGACTGTACAGGCCAACACGTCAAAAAATGTGGGCAGTTCCACACGGCTAAGAATAAGCATAGTCAGTACTGAGGCACAGTTTTACTGTCTTCTGTCAGAAACAATGACAAAGAGCAGAGGTTGGTGGAAATGAAAGCAACGTTTCCAAAGTAAAATATTGTAAATATTTGTGTTGTAAATAGTTAATTATATGTGTTTAATAACTGTTACATTTATAAAGTTTTCAAATTATCTGTTTAATAATTGTTTTATTGAAAGTGTTCATAATATCTGTTAATTATCTTCCACTCCTTAATTAAACATGAAAGAACTGTTCTTGTGTGCAACAAATGTATTTGTTCATGTCTTCATTCACTTTTCCTGTCTACATAACAATTATTGTGATAATAATAAAATGGTATCTGTGGTGATGGGCACCTCTAATAAGTATGCAATAGCAATAAACTTAAAAACACATGAAAGGCAACACATCACACATAGTATAGGCCTATAGCACAATTTTACATTTTAAAATATACGCATAATATACAGCTATACTATTGTACTGTATATTTTACATTTTAAAATATGCAGCATAATATACAGCTATACTGTCAGAACTGGCTCAGGTATCTGACCAATAAACAGCATAAGAGAAATTGCCGGCAATAATATTTATTTACAAAAACACAAACTAAAAAGAGCAGCAGGCGGACGCCCGATGCCCGGCCGAGAAGGTCAGAGAGCCCAGGCAGTGTTCCTCACTGGGATTTTTACAGCGGAGACCCGCCCCTCACCGAAACACACACCAGAGGCTCATCAAGTAATCAACCTGCCTGCAGAAAGAAAGGAGACAGCGGAAAAAACCACGATACACACCCAATCACACCCGCTGGGTTGTCACACCCTCCCTAAAGCGGAACCCCAAAGGGGAACCGTCACACCAAACTATAAGCCAATCATAAAAGTGGCTTGGCCAATTACCAATTTACCATTAATAACAGCGCACAATTACATGAACAAGTTATCCCTGCAAAAATACAACCTTAACTCACCCAGTCATCCAGAAATCCGCAACCTGGTACCGGGGAAGCTTATTTAAGAGACTGCCTGATGATGATGAGTAGGAGAGCAGAAGCAGAGATAAAATTACATGTCATAGCACACAACTAGACAATGCCCTGCCACAATACCCCTCACTCTAAGACAAAGGTGCCTAGACAAGGCATCTGCCATAATATTATCTTTCCCTTTGATATGGCGTATATCTAAGTCATGACCCTGCAAAGAGAGACCACCTAACCAGTCTCTGGTTGAGTCTTCAAAGAACCCAAAGGTCAAAGGGTTGTGATCTGTATACACAACTAGAGGTGCCGTCCCACCCAGTACACCTCAAAATACTGTAAAGCCAAAATAAGTGCCAAAGCTTCCTTTTCTATGACTGAGTAGTTTGCCTGATGTCGATTAAACTTCCTGGAGAAGAAGCAGACCGGCCTCAACAACCCCTACGCCCTGAAGAAGGGACGGCACCGGCCCGACCTGGCTGGCATCTACTTGTAAAACAAAGGGTTTGTCAAACTGTGGAGCTGCCAACACAGGACTGGAGCACAGTAAAGATTTTACATTAGTAAAGGCCTGTTGGCACTCAGTAGACCACACAAACTTCGCTCCGCCCTCAACAACTCAGTCAAGGAAAGCGACAGTAGAAATTTCTACAGAAACTTCTATAATATCCTACTAGACCCAAAAACCGCTGCAGTTCCTTTTTGTAGTAGGCTGTGGAAAGTCAGACACAGCTAGCACCTTGCCTGCACAGGACGACATTACCCTGACCAACTACTGGCCCAGTAATTAACAGTGCTCGAGCAAACTCGCCTTAGCCAAGTTTACTGTCAACTGTGCCTCAGCCAACCTCTCAAACAAGTCCCTTATTCTCTGCAAATGTAGAATCCATGTGTCACTGTATACACAAATCATCTAAATATACGGAGCAGCCCTTTAACCCATGCACAACCCGGTTCATCAGCCGCTGAAAAGTGGCGGCGTTTAAACCAAATGGCATAACAGTGTATTGGTAAAGGCCTGCCGGCGTATCAAGCAACAATCTCACTTTCCTTGCGCTCTGATAAGGGCACCTGCAATAACCCTTGAGCAGGTCAAACTTAGAAACAAACTTGGCGGATCCTACCCTGTCTATGCAATCGTCCATAGCGGTAATGGAAAGGAGTCGGACTTGGTGACAGAATTAACCTTCCTCATGTCCGTGCAAAAGCAAAGTTTTATCCGTTTTAGGCACCAACACACAAGGAGGCGCCAACTACATGCAGATGGAACCGCAATATTATTTTCAGCATATACTCAATCTCAGTATTTAAATGTGTCAGCTTCTCCAGACCCAGCGGTAAAACCGTTGTTTGATCGGCTGAGCCTCCCCACATCAATATAGTGTACAATCCAGGAGGTGCGAGGATGGAGCGTCACCAGCTGCGGAACCTACCAATCAGCTCCACCAACTCCTCACGCTGATCTCCAGACAAATGCACAACAGGACATGCAGATTACGCAAAGATTCAGAGTTATTCAACCTACCACTCAACAAACTGTCATCAGGTTCGGGACGCGTCCGCTTCCTCGCCATACAAATATCACAGCGAGCTGGACCCACGTCACCTACGCACTCACCATTTCCCGGCGCTGATAATATGGTTTTAACAGGTTCACGTGATACAGCTGAGACGACTTCCTCCGACCTGGTGTAGCGACAGGTAGTTAACATCAGAAACTTTTGCGGACACAGTATACGGGCCTATAAATTTGCCTGAAGCGGCCGTGACCAGCGGTGTCAGCACAAGAACCTGGTCACCAGGACTATACTCATGGCACACCGTATCCTGGTCATAATGGGTTTCATTCTTATCTGAGCCTGCCCCAGTTTTTCTTTTGCCAACAAACCGCGCTGAAACAACCTGTGCCGAAAACCATTAACAAAATCAACCAGATTCCTGGGAACCTCAGGAGGAATTAAATCATTTTCAGAGCTGCCAGCGTCACGCACCAGTGCCAAAAACCAACTCATTAGGACTGAAGCCGTGCTCTCCTGCACGGCTTCTCGGCCCAACATCAACCAGGGAAGTCCATCTTCCCAGTCTCGATCTAACTCTGTGCAATAAGCGCGCAGTAGGGACTTAAGCTCTGATGGAAGCGTTCTACGCACCTGACTTTGCGCATGATATGCAGTGGACTGGTTATGGCACACCCCAGCGTGTTCAAGACTTCAGCAAACATATGTGAGGAGAAATTAGACCCTCGATCACTTTGTATGACTTTGGGTATTCGAACACTGAAATAAACTGTGCCAGCGCTTTAACTACCGCTTTGGTGGTAATGGACGAAGCGGATAAGCCGCTGGGTAGATACATTGACACATTACAGTCAATAAATGCACCCGACTTTGCACTAGGCACGGCCCACACAGTCTATAATCAGATCTCGAAAGGCTCACTCGCCACAGAAATTGGCTGCATGGCGCGTTTACCGCTGGTTGGGTTTCCTGTCAGCTGGCAAACATGGCATGTTTTAATATACGCCGCCACCTCTTTCTTGGCCCTTGCCAGAAAAAGTGTTTCAGTACCTGTAGATCGTTTCACGCACTCCAAAGTGACCACTTTTATCATGTGCAGCTCTCAGAACTTATACGAAAATCTAGGCACCACAGGAGGTCCTACAACATCCCGATACAAGGCACCCATTTACGCACCAGAATCCCATCTGAACAAAATACCCTGAGCAACCTCACCGATGTTATGACACGGCACAACCTGATCCCACACGAGACAAGAAACATCAGTTTTCTGAGCCGTAACCCACTCATCCTTTGACACCAGTGGAGCCAAAGCGGAGGCGCAACTGGTTCCCTTGAAGCGCCCCCCCAATGACTACGAGCGCATCTTTACTTTGAGCAGCGTCTGCACAAACAGGAAAAACGTCCAACTCCGGCTGTCAGGCGTCACGCTACGGCTCGGACACCACCACAGGTGACGGGGACCATTAGACCAAACCCGACCCCACAGATATCATTGCCCAGAATCATGGAGCGCCCTGCAAAGGTAATTCAGGCGCACACCCACAACAAAAACACCTTTAGCCAGATCACAGTCAACACCACATTATGGCATGGCACGGGACAAACCAAGCTCCATCCCCCTCATCACAATGAAATCACCAGACTGCGTATCAGAGGAAAAAAGGGCGCAGATTGTTTTAATGAAAGAATGTCGGGCCCTGTACGCGTAACACTTTAATATCAACACGTTCAGCCATATCCACCAAGGACACCTGTGCCTCTATGATGAAGGCTCAACCCCGACCTGTCACTACCAGTCTCCTTCACCACTTTTTCTCTCGCGCACTTGCGCACAACATGGCGGGAGCTGGGAAAGCACACCCTTTTATGCTTTAAAGGACACTGGTCCTTCAATGACCCTCTCCATGGCAAAAGTTGCACAGGTTTGAGCGTCCCAGGCGCACAGAACCTGCTGCGGTCCGTGCGGACCGGCTTGGAAGCGGCTGCGCGTGAAACTGCTGTCATCACCTACCCGCTGCTGCATCTCAGTAAAGCCAGACTTATGTGTCAACAAAAAATCATCAGCCAATTCGGCCGCTTTAAGCGCAGTAGCTGGCCCTCTCATTTAAGTAGCGTCGCACTGAGGAACAACGTTTTAAATTGTTCAATGATCATTAGTTCACCAGACCATCAAATGAGTTTATTTTTCCGCGCGCACCAGCGGTGAAAATGGATTGTTAAATCGCACAAATTCAACATTCGTCTGTTTACCGGCCTTCATCCAATGCCTAAACCTCTGCGATATGCCTCTGGAAACGAGTTCATATGCCTTGAGGGCGGCTGACTTTACGGTTTCATATGTAAGGTTCTCCTGCGCACATACAGCAGTATGCCTCCTGCGCTTGCCAGTGAGGGCGCACTGCAGCAGGAGTATCTTATCTACATCTGGCCACTGCCTGGTCTCTGACACCCGCTCAAACAACATGAAGAAAGTATCGGGATCTCGCTCATTAAACTGTGGCATAAGGCGCAGGCTCAGCCATCAAGTCCCTGCCCTCACCCGCTGATTCACTGAATCGCCAAAGAGCCCCTGTCGCGGTCCAAAATCCTAGCTTTGTCGCTCCAGTTCCAATTGCAACTGCAAAGCTCTCTGCTGCTCAAGCGTGAGCACGCCGCTTGTCCCCAGACTTCAATGCTGAATCTGGGCTGACAGCAACCCAGCCTCCAGCTCAGCGCCAGACTCTTTGCAACACACCTCTCTCAAATAATGACAATAACACAAACATTTTTAACTCATCTTTGAGCAATCCCTCTTGCAACACAATATTATAATGCTCACCAATTTCTATCAACTGATCCTTTCTGTACGATCCAAAAACACCGCACTGGGCGCTTCACTAAAAACCTGACAAACTATCCATACTCACCTTAGAGCCAGATGCACACAGCTACCGCAATTGAGCAACAAGCCCCCAGAGCGTTCCCTAACTACCTAACCCAGAATCTGGCTAATCTCAACCCCTAATCTTCATCGGTTCTGCAGCGGGTGGATTAAGCACAAAACCAGCGGAACCACCACAGGCGATCCACAGATACCCGAGAAGGTTGCTTGCGCCAACCAACACTACCGCTCCCACAACACTACAACAAAAAAAACAAACAGACACAATCCCAAAGGAGAGAGTGCCCTAATACCTACGGGAACCTCCAGAAAATGCGCATCCGCTGTGCATCACCTAAACTCGACAGGTGAACCAAAACTCTCATTACCGTGCCATATTGCCACCAAACAAAATACTAAGGCACGTCTGAGCCCCCATTTGTCAGAACTGGCTCAGGTATCTGACCAATAAACAGCGCAAGGAAATTGCCGGCAATAATATTTATTTACAAAAACACAAACTAAAAAAAAAGAGCAGCAGGCGGGCCGATGCCCGGCCGAGAAGGTGCAGAGAGCCCAGACGCAGTGTTCCTCACTGGGATTTTACAGCGGAGACCCGCCCCTCACCAGCTTACACCAGAGGCTCATCAAGTAATCAACCTGCCTGGGAAAGAAAGGAGACAGCGGAAAAAACCCGCATACACACCAATCACACCCACTGGGGTTGTCACAATACTAATATCTGTATATTATTTTACATTTTAAATAGCATAATATACATATACTATTATATGTATGTTTTACATTTTAAAATATGCAGCATAATATACAGTATACTATTATACTGTATGTTTACATTTTAAAATATCAGCATAATATAGCATCTAATATACTATAGTTTAAAATATCAGCACAATATACACTATACTATTATACTGTATGTTTTACATTTAAAATATGCAGCATAATATACAGCTATACTAATATACTGTATATTATTTTACATTTAAATATCAATAATATAAGCTATACTATTATACTATATTATTTACATAACTATCAGCATAATATACAGCTATACTAATATACTATATTATTTACATTACTATGCATAATATAGCATACTATTTACTGTATATTTTACATTTAAATATGCACTGTATACAGCATACTATTATACTGTATATTATTTTACATTTAAGCTATCAGCATAATATACAGCAACTGTATGCTCATGTTGCTCAGGATAATATTACATTATATTATTTTATAATATACATTAAACCATTTAACTCTAGAGGTTAAACAATAACTGCCATAATCTTAGTATCATGCATATTAAAAAGGAAAATCAACAACCTGCCCCATTCTGAATGAAAAGCTAATACCAAATATCCTTACGTCTCAGGCAATAATGTACACCTTCCCGTTATTTTGTGATGTCACAGTTTCTTAGATTGTCAGATTAGAAATCTGAGTTACTGTGAGCATCATTTACCATGATGCGGTTCGAATCCTGAAATTCTCAAAAATATGAAAGTTTTCTAAGTGCATTTTCACAGCTCAACAATGCATTTATCGTAAAGATGGTTGGAAACAGCCATAATTTTCCTTTTTTCTCTCTTTTTCCTCCTCTCTCTTTCCCTCTTCCTTTTGTTCTCCTGCCCCCTATATGGACGAGTGTTCTCCAGCTTGGCGCAGCGCTGGACCACTCGGCCATCCTGACTTATGTGAGTAAAGTTTGGTGGAAATTTTGATAAATGTAACTGTTCAGTACACTGCTCCTTGATCAATGAACCCCATAGACTATAACTTCAGCCATCGGAAGTCAAATGTCAGTGTTATTCAATATTGAATAGTCAATGAGGAAAGAATGGATGCACCAGGAGCCTCCGTGGTTGATTGAAGAAGTAAGTATTTATTGAAGATTCTGATATATCAGGAGGAATATGAACTTTGTCGTGGACAACCATACAGCTGCCAGAGTCCGCCACATATTCCTACCTTCCCCTATGGTGCTCAGCCTTATAAACTAACACCCAGTTAAGTACAAGTATATTACCTTACATTACTCTAGAGTAGCGTTACAGTCAGGGCATGCTCATTCTAAGCTCTGAATAACAGTGGCGCCTGTTGTCTTTGACGCTCAGCCATTGGCCTTATCAAAGGGCCCAACACTGGCAACTCCTCTGACCTTGATTTACCTCGTCAACTTAGAGATAACTAGCCATCTGTTTTCCTTGAGACACTGTGCTTCAACCCTGCATTCTGGAGGGACAGTTTAAAGATTTAGTGCTGTAAAAAGCTACACTAGCTAACCCTAGGAACCCTTAAATTTAGAAAAAATCCACAACAGTCAGTGAAACCTCATTTCCTGATGAGTACAAGACACAAGTCAAAGTTGCCTCCATCATGTAACTCAAAACCGTTTCCGTCGCTGTCAGTACCATTAAGTTTGGAGATATTTTTGGTGAAGACAGAGAGATCTTAGTTGCTTCAGGTCTCCAATGGAAGCTGAAACAATGAGCCCTCAACAAAGCACTGTTTTCAGTCTGAATACCAACTTTAAGCTTGACATGGAACATGGAAAAGGCTGCATTGTTAAAGTTGGACTCATGTTTAAAAGCAGGTTCCTCTGAGATTTGAACTCTGATTACCAGATTCAGAGTGCTAACCATTACACCATGGAACCACATCAAAGTTTGCTTTGTTTACTTTATTCAATAAAGCCTCTATTTAATAATATTGTAAATACACATCATGCTGTAAATTTTGCAATATGCAAATATTACTCTTATTTTAAAATATTATAAAAACTAACAGCTATGATAACTAACAGTTACGTCAGTTAATTGTTAATAATTAATTTATTAAAATCTAAAGGTGGGTGGTTAATGCACAATTACTCATGTGAAGAAACACAAAAAGAAAACACCTATATTCATGTACAATAGTACTGCCAAGTGATTGCTTTTTTAAAATCTCATAATTTCTACAACACACCAGCAATAATACACCAGCAATTTCACAGATCATATTAACATTGGTTGAATGATCAATGATGTCAGTTGACAACAAGCCAACCAGAGTTTGTCTCTCAGACCAGAGTCTTCATGATGTTGACTGATCTGCAGTCAGCTGACACCATTTAACAAGCCCTGTAGTTAACTTCTTCAATTAGTTTCATCCTCAGGTCTGTGGAGACTTGATCACTGCTAAATAGTAGCTTTAGCCTGTTGGCTGTTAGCATCCATCTGATTAGCTGCACGACATGCTTAGCTTGCAGCATGCTTAAGCTCATAGATGCTAACTGAAACTGGAAGTACTTAAGTGATATTTTAATTCTGTTTTCATAAGGTTCATATTACGTTTGATGGCTCCACTGAGCTGTCTGAGAGTTTTCAAAATAAAACTACCCATTCAGAAGTGTATTCGAGTTCTTATCCATGACTGCAGAAGGAAGCAGCTGTGTTGTTCAAATGGTACAGTGAGTGTCAACAAAGCCTCTCCTTTAATGTGAACATAAGAAGTGTTGGAGATGCCAGGATTGAACCCAGGGCCTACATCCACCATGAGCTCATAATGCAGCTGACGTGTACCATGCTCTGCTAATGATAATATGAGAATGATAATATTTGAGTCAAAATATCTGCACATATTAAAAGTGACATATTATAAACCTTTTTCAGCAATTTTATATAGGTCTCAGATGTCCAACAATATTGTATTCAAAGTGTGTAAACTCAGCCCTGATCCTGAATTGCAGCCAGTTAAAAATCACTGTACTGAGCTCTGCTGAGAACAGGCTGTTTCTGTGTCTGTACCTTTAAATAACCCTACGCTCCATCAGGTGAAATCCATGTACACTAGATGTTTATCTGAAAGTGCTGTAGCCAAGTTTAAGGATATAATTCCATTAGCTTTTAATTCAATACCTAATATCAATATTCAATATACTTGATGGCTCAGACTTCAGTCCTACTCAAATTGATAATTTGGTAGATAGTACTGCAGACTCTCTGCGAGCATCTCTTGACTCTGTTGCTCCTCTAAAAAAGAAGATAGTAAAGCACAGAAAGCTGGCTCCATGGTATAACCCTCACACACAGTTTAAAGCAAGCAGCAAGAAGATTTGAAAGGAAGTGGCGTTTAACGGTCTGCAAGAGTGTCGTCTGGACTGGCATGATAGTTTGAAAGCTTATGAAGAGCTCTCCGTAAGGCCAGAGCAGCTTATTATTCATCATTAATAGAGGAAAATAAAAACAACCCCAGGTTTCTTTTCAGCACTGTAGCCAGGCTGACAGAGGCCACAGCTCTACTGAACCATCTATTCCCATAACCCTCAGTAGTAGTGACTTCATGAGCTTCTTTAACGAGAAGATTATAACTATTATCAGTCAGAAAATCAGTCACACTGTGCCTTGAACTGAAACTGCTTTGTCTTCAAACACAGGAAGCATAGGACTCACTGAAGAACTTGATGTATACTTGGACTGCTTTTCTCCCATAGACCTCCACAAACTGACTTCATTGATTTCCTCATCTAAGCCTTCTACCTGTCTCTTAGATCCCATCCCAACTTCACTGCTTAAGAAGTTTTACTGTTACTGAGCACCTCTTATTAAACATGATCAACTTATCTTTGCTGTCAGGCTATGTACCTCAGTCATTTAAAGTAGCCGTAATCAAACCTCTTCTGAAGAAGCCCGGTCTTGATCCAGAGGTTTTAGCCAACTATAGACCAATATCCAACCTTCCTTTTCTCTCTAAGATCCACACTTAAGAATAAGCATAGTCAGTACTGAGGCACAGTTTACTGTCTTCTGTCAGAAACAATGACAAAGAGCAGAGGTTGGTGGAAATGAAAGCAATGTTTCAAAGTAAAATATTGTAAATATTTGTGTTGTAAATAGTTAATTATATGTGTTTAATAACTGTTACATTTATAAAGTTTTCATATTATCTGTTTAATAATTGTTTTATTGAAAGTGTTCATAATATCTGTTAATTATCTTCCACTCCTTAATTAAACATGAAAGAACTGTTCTTGTGTGTAACAAATGTATTTGTTCATGTCTTCATTCACTTTTCCTGTCTACATAACAATTACTGTGATAATAATAAAATGGTATCTGTGGTGATGGGCACCTCTAATAACTATGCAATAACTTAATAAACTTAAAAACACATGAAAAGGCAACACATCACACATAGTATAGGCCTATAGCACAATTTTACATTTTAAAATATGCAGCATAATATACAGCTATACTAATATACTGTATATTTTACATTTTAAAATATGCAGCATAATATACAGCTATACTATTGTACTGTATATTTTACATTTTAAAATATGCAGCATAATATACAGCTATACTGTCAGAACTGGCTCAGGTATCTGACCAATAAACAGCGCAAGAGGAAATTCCCGGGCAATAATATTTATTTACAAAACACAAACTAAAAAAAGAGCAGCAGGCAGACGGCCCGATGCCGGCCGAAAGGTGCAAGAGCCCAGACGGTGTTCCTCACTGGGATTTTACAGCGGAGACCGCCTCACCGACGCACACCAGAGGCTCATCAAGTAATCAACCTGCCTGGGAAAAAAAGGGAGACAGCGGAAAAACCAGCATACACACCCAATCACACCCACTGGGGTTGTCACACCTCCCTTAAGCGGAACCCCAAAGGGGAACCGTCACACCAAAGCTATAAGCCAATCATAAAAGTGGCTTGGCCAATTACCAATTTACCATTAATAACAGCGACAATTACATGAACAAGTTATCCCTGCAAAATACAACCTTAACTCACCCAATCATCCAGAATTCCACAACCTGGTACCGGGAAGCTTATTTAAGAGACTGCCTGATGATGATGAGTAGGAGAGCAGAAGCAGAGATAAAATTACATGTCATAGCACACCAACTAGACAATGCACTGCCACAATACCCCTCACTCTAAGACAAAGGTGCCCTAGACACGGCATCTGCCATAATATTATCTTTCCCTTTGATATGGTGTATATCTAAGTCATGACCCTGCAAAGAGAGACCACCTAACCAGTCTCTGGTTCGAGTCTTCAAAGAACCCAAAGGTCAAAGGGTTGTGATCTGTATAAAACAACTAGAGGTGCCCTCCACCCACGTACACCTCAAAATACTGTAAAGCCAAAATAAGTGCCAAAGCTTCCTTTTCTATGACTGAGTAGTTTGCCTGATGTCGATTAAACTTCCTGAGAAGAAGCAGACCGGCCTCAACAACCCTCGCCCTCCTAGAAGGGCGGCACGCCCGACCTGGCTGGCAACTACTTGTAAAACAAAGGGTTTGTCAAACTGTGGAGCTGCCAACACAGGACTGGAGCACAGTAAAGATTTTACATTAGTAAAGGCCTGTTGGCACTCACTAGACCACACAAACTTCGCTCCAGCCCTCAACAACTCAGTCAAAGGAAAAAGCGACAGTGAGAAATTTCTACAGAAACTTCTATAATATCCTACTAGACCCAAAAAACCCCTGCAGTTCCTTTTGTAGTAGGCTGTGGAAAGTCAGACACAGCTAGCACCTTGGCCTGCACAGGAACGACATTACCTGACCAACTACACGCCCAAGTAATTAACAGTAGCTCGAGCAAACTCGCACTTAGCCAAGTTTACTGTCAACTGTGCCTCAGCCAACCTCTCAAACAAGTCCCTTATTCTCTGCAAATGTGAATGCCATGTGTCACTGTATACAACCAAATCATCTAAATATACGAGCAGCCCTTTAACCCATGCACAACCCGGTTCATCAGCCGCTGAAAAGTGGCGGAGCGTTTTTAAACCAAATGGCATAACAGTGTATTGGTAAAGGCCTGCCGAGCGTAACAAAGCAGCAATCTCACTCTGACGCTCTGATAAGGGCACCTGCTGGCCAACCCCCTGAGCAGGCCAAACTTAGAAACAAACTTGAAGGATCCTACCCTGTCTATGCAATCGCCCATACGCTGTAAATGTGGAAAGGAGTCGGACTTGGTGACAGAATTAACCTTCTCATGTCCAAAACTAAGTTGATCCGCTTTAGGCACTGGGACACACAAGGAGACGCCCAACTACATGCAGATGGAACCGCCAATATTATTTTTCAGTATATACTCCAATCTCGAGTATTTAAATGTCACAGCTTCTCTCGGGTTACCAGCGATAAAACCGCTTGTTTGATCGGCTGAGCCTCCCTACATCAATATAGGTGTACAATCCAGGAGGTGCGAGGATGGAACGATCACCGGTGCCGCAGGGAAACCTACTAATCAGCTCCATCAACTCCTCACGCTGATCTCCAGACAAATGTACACCAACAGGAGAGGTAGAGTACGCATGGCGTTCAGAGTTATTCAATCTACCACTCAATGCAAACTGTCAACAGGTTCGGGAGCGCCCAGTCAGCTTCCTGGGCGCCATACTGCTAAATATCTACAGCGAGCGCTGGACCCACGCTTCTACCTTTTACGCCTCTCATCAGCTTCCTCGAGCGCTGATAATATGGTTTTTAACAGGTTCACGGATTGCTGAAGCCGAGACGCATTTCCTCCGATCTGGTTATTGGCAGCATGGTAGTTACAATATCAGAAACTTTGCGACACAGTATACGGGCTTTCCATAAATTTAGCCCTGAAGCGGGCGCGACGTGACCAGCGAATGTCAGCACAAGAAACCTGGTCACCAGGACTATACTCGCATGGTACACCGTATCCCGGGTCAAGTAATGGGTTTTCATTCTTATCAGAGCCTGCACAGTTTTTCTTTTGCCAACAAACCCGCATATGAAACAACCTGTGCGAAAAACCATTAACAAAAATCAACCAGATTCCTGGGAACCTCAGGAGGAATTAAATCGTGCAGAGAGCCCAGACGGTGTTCCTCACTGGGATTTTACAGCGGAGACCCCGCCCTCACCAAACGCACACCAGAGGCTCATCAAGTAATCAACCTGCCTGGGAAAGAAAGGGAGACAGCGGAAAAAACCACGCATACACACCCAATCACACCCACTGGGGTTGTCACACCCTCCCCCTTAAGACGGAACCCCAAAGGGGAACCGTCACACCAAAGCTATAAGCCAATCATAAAAGTGGCTTGGCCAATTACCAATTTACCATTAATAACAGCGCACAATTACATGAACAAGTTATCCCTGCAAAAATACAACCTTAACTCACCCAATCATCCAGAATTCCGCAACCTGGTACCGGGGAAGCTTATTTAAGAGACTGCCTGATGATGATGAGTAGGAGAGCAGAAGCAGAGATAAAATTACATGTCATAGCACACCAACTAGACAATGCCCTGCCACAATACCCCTCACTCTAAGACAAAGGTGCCCTAGACAAGGCATCTGCCATAATATTATCTTTCCCTTTGATATGGTGTATATCTAAGTCATGACCCTGCAAAAAGAGAGACCACCTAACCAGTCTCTGGTTCGAGTCTTCAAAGAACCTAAAAGGTCAAAGGGTTGTGATCTGTATACACAACTAGAGGTGCCCTCCCACCCACGTACACCTCAAAATACTGTAAAGCCAAAATAAGTGCCAAAGCTTCCTTTTCTATGACTGAGTAGTTTGCCTGATGTCGATTAAACTTCCTGGAGAAGAAGCAGACCCGGCCTCAACAACCCCTCGCCTCTGAAGAAGGACGGCACCGGCCCCCGACCTGGCTGGCATCTACTTGTAAAACAAAGGGTTTGTCAAACTGTGGAGCTGCCAACACAGGACTGGAGCACAGTAAAGATTTTACATTAGTAAAGGCCTGTTGGCACTCACTAGACCACACAAACTTCGCTCCAGCCCTCAACAACTCAGTCAAAGGAAAGACGACAGTAGAGAAATTTCTACAGAAACTTCTATAATATCCTACTAGACCCAAAAACCGCTGCAGTTCCTTTTTTGTAGTAGGCTGTGGAAAGTCAGACACAGCTAGCACCTTGGCCTGCACAGGAACGACATTACCCTGACCAACTACACGGCCCAAGTAATTAACAGTAGCTCGAGCAAACTCGCACTTAGCCAAGTTTACTGTCAACTGTGCCTCAGCCAACCTCTCAAACAAGTCCCTTATTCTCTGCAAATGTGAATGCCATGTGTCACTGTATACAACCAAATCATCTAAATATACGGAGCAGCCCTTTAACCCATGCACAACCCGGTTCATCAGCCGCTGAAAAGTGGCCGGAGCGTTTTTTAAACCAAATGGCATAACAGTGTATTGGTAAAGGCCTGCCGACGTAACAAAAGCAGCAATCTCACTGCTTGCGCTCTGATAAGGGCACCTGCCAATAACCCTTGAGCAGGTCAAACTTAGAAACAAACTTGGCGGATCCTACCCTGTCTATGCAATCGTCCATATGCGGTAATGGAAAGGAGTCGGACTTGGTGACAGAATTAACCTTCCTCATGTCCGTGCAAAAACGCAAAGTTTTATCCGTTTTAGGCACCAACACACAAGGAGACGCCCAACTACATGCAGATGGAACCGCAATATTATTTTTCAGCATATACTCAATCTCAGTATTTAAATGTGTCAGCTTCTCCGGACCCACGCGGTAAAACCGTTGTTTGATCGGCTGAGCCTCCCCCACATCAATATAAATTGTACAATCCAGGAGGTGCGGGATGGGCGTCACCGAAAAGCTGCGGGAACCTACCAATCAGCTCCACCAACTCCTCACGCTGATCTCCAGACAAATGCACCAACAGGACATGCAGATTACGCAAAGATTCAGAGTTATTCAACCTACCACTCAACAAACTGTCATCAGGTTGGAGCATGGGAGCGCCGATCTGCTTCCTGCGCCATACAAATATCCACAGCGAGCGCTGGACCCACGTCACCTTTTACGCACTCACCATTTCCCGAGCGCTGATAATATGGTTTTAACAGGTTCACGTGATACAGCTGAGACGACTTCCTCCGACCTGGTGTAGCGACAAGGTAGTTAACATCAGAAACTTTTGCGGACACAGTATACGGGCCTATAAATTTAGCCTGAAACGGCGACGTGACCAGCGGTGTCAGCACAAGAACCTGGTCACCAGGACTATACTCATGGCACACCGTATCCTGGTCATAATGGGTTTTCATTCTTATCTGAGCCTGCCCCAGTTTTTCTTTGCCAACAAACCCGCATGAAACAACCTGTGCCGAAAACCATTAACAAAATCAACCAGATTCCTGGGAACCTCAGGAGGAATTAAATCATTTTTCAGAGCTGCCAGCGTCCACGCACCGAGTGCCCAAAAACCAACTCATTCGGACTGAAGCCCGTGCTCTCCTGCACGGCTTCTCGCGCCGCTCCAACATCAACCAGGGAAGTCCATCTTCCCAGTCTCGATCTAACTCTGTGCAATAAGCGCGCAGTAGGGACTTAAGCGTCTGATGGAAACGTTCTAACGCACCGTCTTTGCGCATGATATGCAGTGGACTGGTTATGGCACACCCCAGCGTGTTCAAGACTTCAGCAAACATATGTGAGGAGAAATTAGACCCTCGATCACTTTGTATGACTTTGGGTATTCGAACACTGAAATAAACTGTGCCAGCGCTTTAACTACCGCTTTGGTGGTAATGGAGCAAGCGGATAAGCCGCTGGGTAACGAGTACATTGACACATTACAGTCAATAAATACTTACACCCGACTTTGCACTAGGCAACGGCCCCACACAGTCTATAATCAGATACTCGAAAGGCTCACTCGCCACAGAAATTGGCTGCAACGGCGCGCCGGTTTTACGCTGGCGCTGGTTGGGTTTCCTGTCAGCTGGCAAACATGGCATGTTTTAATATACGCCGCCACCTCTTTCTTGGCCCGGCCAGAAAAAGTGTTTCAGTACCTGTAGATACGTTTTACGCACTCCAAAGTGACCACTTTTATCATGTGCAGCTCTCAGAACTTGAGTACGAAAATCCCTAGGCACCACAGGAGGTCCTACAACATCCCCGATACAAGGCACCCATTTACGCACCAGAATCCCATCCTGAACAAAATACCCCTGAGCAACCTCACCGATGTTATGACACGGCACAACCTGATCCCACAACGAGGACAACGAAACATCAGTTTTCTGAGCCGTAACCCACTCATCCTTTGACACCAGTGGAGGCAAAACGGGAAGCGCAACTGGTTCCCTTGAAGCCACGGCCCCCAATGACACGGGCGCATCTTTACTTTGAGCACGCGTCATGGCACAAACAGGAAAAACGTCCAACTCCGAGCTGTCAGACGTCACCGCTAACGGCTCGGACACCACCACAGGTGACGGGGGACCATTAGACCAAACCCGACCCCCACAGATATCATTGCCCAGAATCATGGAGACGCCCTGCAAAGGTAATTCAGGGCGCACACCCACAGCAAAAACACCTTTAGCCAGATCACAGTCTAACACCACATTATGGCATGGCACGGGGACAAAACCAAGCTCCATCCCCCTCATCACAATGAACCAGACTGCGTATCAGAGGAAAAAGGGAGCGCAGATTGTACGATGAAAGAATGTCGGGCCCCTGTACCGCGTAACAATTTAATATCAACACGTTCAGCCATATCCACCAAGGACACCTGTGCCTCTATGATGAAAGGCTCAAACCCCGACCTGTCACTACCAGTCTCCTTCACCACTTTTTCCTCTCGCGCACTTGGCGCGACAACATGGCGGGAGCTGGGGAAAGCACACCCTTTTTATGCTTTAAAGGACACTGGTCCTTCCAATGACCCTCTCCATGGCAAAAGTTGCACAGGTTTGAACGTCCCGGCGCACAGAACCTGCTGCGGTCCGTGCCGGACCCGGCTTGGAAAAGCGGCTGCGGCGTGAAACTGCTGTCATCACCTACCCGCTGCTGCATCTCAGTAAAGCCAGACTTATGTGTCAACAAAAATCATCAGCCAATTCGCCGCTTTAAGCGCAGTAGCTGGCCCTTTCTCATTTAAGTAGCGGCCACGCACTGAGGAACAACGTTTTAAATTGTTCAATGATAATTAGTTCACACAGACCATCAAATGAGTTTATTTTTTCCGCGGCGCACCAGCGGTGAAAATGAGTTGTTAAATCGCGCACAAATTCAACATTCGTCTGTTTACCGGCCTTCATCCAATGCCTAAACCTCTGACGATATGCCTCTGGAACGAAGTTCATATGCCTTGAGGACGGCTGACTTTACGGTTTCATATGTAAGGTTCTCCTGCGCACATACAGCCGAGTATGCCTCCTGCGCCTTGCCAGTGAGGACGCACTGCAGCAGGAGTATCTTATCTACATCTGGCCACTGCCTAGTCTCTGACACCCGCTCAAACAACATGAAGAAAGTATCGGGATCTCGCTCATTAAACTGTGGCATAAGGCGCAGACTCGCCATCAAGTCCCTGCCCTCACGCACTGATTCACTGAATGCGCCAAAGAGCCCCCTGTCGCGGTCCAAAATCCTCAGCTTTGTACGCTCCAGTTCCAATTGCAACTGCAAAGCTCTCTCTGCTGCTCAAACGTGAGCACCGCCGCTTGTCCCCCAGACTTCAATGCTGAATCTGGGCTGACAGCAGCCCCAGCCTCCAGCTCAGCGCCAGACTCTTTGTGCAACACACCTCTCTCAAATAATGACAATAACACAAACATTTTTAACTCATCTTTGAGCAATCCCTCTTGCAACACAATATTATAATGCTCCAATTTCTATCAACTGATCCTTTCTGTACGAATCCAAAAACACCGCACTGGGCGCTTCCTAAAAACCTGACAAACTATCCATACTCACCTTAGAGCCAGATGCACACAGCTACACGCAATTGAGCAACAAGCCCCCCAGAGCGTTCCCCGAACTACCTAACCCAGAATCTGGCTAATCTCAACCCTAATCTTCATGCGGTTCTGCAGCGGGTGGATTAAGCACAAAACCAGCGGAACCACCACAGGCGATCCCACGGAGTGCTCCGAGAAGGTTGCTTGCGCAACCAACACTAGCCGCTCCCCACAACACTACAACAAAAAAAACAGACACAATCCCAAAGGATAGAGTGCCCTAATACCTAACGGGAACCTCCAGAAAATGCGCATCCGCTGTGCATCACCTAAACTCGACAGGTGAACCAAAACTCTCATTACCGTGCCATATTGCCACCAAACAAAATACTAAGACGCCGGACGAGCCCCCATTTGTCAGAACTGGCTCAGGTATCTGACCAATAAACAGCGCAAGAGGGAAATTGCCGGCAATAATATTTATTTACAAAAACACAAACTAAAAAGAGCAGCAGACGGACGGCCCGATGCCCGGCCGAGAAGGTGCAGAGAGCCCAGACGGTGTTCCTCACTGGGATTTTACAGCGGAGACCCCGCCCCTCACCGAAACGCACACCAGAGGCTCATCAAGTAATCAACCTGCCTGGGAAAGAAAGGGAGACAGCGGAAAAAACCACGCATACACACCCAATCACACCCACTGGGGTTGTCACAATACTAATATACTGTATATTATTTTACATTTTAAAATATGCAGCATAATATACAGCTATACTATTATACTGTATGTTTTTACATTTTAAAATATGCAGCATAATATACAGCTATACTATTATACTGTATGTTTTTACATTTTAAAATATGCAGCATAATATACAGCTATACGAATATACTGTATATTTTTACATTTTAAAATATGCAGCATAATATACAGCTATACTATTATACTGTATATTATTTTACATTTAAGCTATGCAGCATAATATACAGCTATACTAATATACTGTATATTATTTTACATTTAAGCTATGCAACATAATATACAGCTATACTAATATACTGTACATTATTTTACATTTAAGCTATGCAACATAATATACAGCTACTGTATGCTTCTTTATATTTGCTCAGGATAATATTACATTATATTATTTTCATAACAATTACATTAAACCATTTAACTCTAGAGTTAAACAATAACTGCCCATAATCTTAGTATCCTGCATATTAAAAAAGGAAAATCAACAACCGCCCCATTCTGAATGAAAAGCTAATACCAAATATCCTTACGTCTCAGGCAATAATGTACACCTTCCCGTTATTTTGTGATGTCACAGTTTCTTAGATTGTCAGATTAGAAATCTGAGTTACTGTGAACGCATCATTTACCATGATCGCCGGTTGATAAATGTAACTGTTCAGTACACTGCTCCTTGATCAATGAACCCCATAGACTCTAACTTCAGCCATCGGAAGTCAAATGTCAGTGTTATTCAATATTGAATAGTCAATGAGGAAAGAATGGATGCACCCAGGAGCCTCCCGTGGTTGATTGAAGAAGTAAGTATTTATTGAAGATTCTGATATATCAGGAGGAATATGAACTTTGTCGTGGACAACCATTACAGCTGCCAGAGTCCGCCACATATTCCTACCTTCCCCTATGGTGCTCAGCCTTATAAACTAACACCCAGTTAAGTACAAGTATATTACCTTACATTACTCTAGAGTAGCGTTACAGTCAGGGCATGCTCATTCTAAGCTCTGAACTAACAGTGGCGCCTGTTGTCTTGCTGACGCTCAGCCATTGGCCTTATCAAAGGGCCAACACTGGCAGACTCCTCTGACCTTGGTTACCTAGTCAACTTAGAGATAACTAGCCATCTGTTTTCCTTGAGACACTGTGCTTCAACCCTGCATTCTGGAGGGACAGTTTAAAGATTTAGTGCTGTAAAAAAGCTACACTAGCTAACCCTAGGAACCCTTAAATTTAGAAAAATCCATAACAGTCAGTGAAACCTCATTTCCTGATGAGTACAAGACACAAGTCAAAGTGTGCCTCCATCATGTAACTCAAAACCGTTTCCGTCGCTGTCAGTACCATTAAGTTTGGAGATATTTTTGGTGAAGACAGAGAGAATCTTAGTTGCTTCAGGTCTCAATGGAAGCTGAAACAAGGTGCCCTCAACAAAGCACTGTTTTCAGTCTGAATATCAACTTTAAGCTTGACATGGAACATGGAAAAGGCTGCATTGTTAAAGTTGGACTCATGTTTAAAAGCAGGTTCCTCTGAGATTTGAACTCTGATTACCAGATTCAGAGTGCTAACCATTACACCATGGAACCACATCAAAGTTTGCTTTGTTCACTTTATTCAATAAAGCATCTATTTAATAATATTGTAAATACACATCATGCTGTAAATTTTGCAATATGCAAATATTACTCTTATTTTAAAATATTATAAAAACTAACAGCTAATGATAACTAACAGTTACATCAGTTAATTGTTAATAATTAATTTATTAAAATCTAAAGGTGGGTGGTTAATGCTACAATTACTTATGTAAATAAACACAAAAGAGAAACACCTATATTCATGTACAATAGTACTGCCAAGTGATTGCTTTTTTAAAATCTCATAATTTCTATAACACACCAGCAATAATACACCAGTAATTTCACAGATCATATTAACATTGGTTGAATGATCAATGATGTCAGTTGACAACAAGCCAACCAGAGTTTGTCTCTTAGACCAGAGTCTTCATGATGTTGACTGATCTGCAGTCAGCTGACACCATTTAACAAGCCCTGTAGTTAACTTCTTCATTTAGTTTCATCCTCAGGTCTGTGGAGACTTGATCACTGCTAAATAGTAGCTTTAGCCTGTTAGCCGTTAGCATCCATCTGATTAGCTGCACGAACATGCTTAGCTTGCAGCATGCTTAGCTCATAGATGCTAACTGAAACTGGAAGTACTTAAGTGATATTTTAATTCTGTTTTTCATAAGGTTCATATTACGTTTGATGGCTCCACTGAGCTGTCTGAGAGTTTTTCAAAATAAAACTACCCATTCAGAAGTGTATTCGAGTTCTTATCCATGACTGCAGAAGGAAGCAGCTGTGTTGTTCAAATGGTACAGTGAGTGACAACAAAGCCTCTCCTTTAATGTGAACATAAGAAGTGTTGGAGATGCCAGGGATTGAACCCAGGGCCTACATCCACCATGAGCTCATCATGCAGGTGTGGTGTACCATGCTCTGCTAATGATAATATGAGAATGATAATATTTGAGTCAAAATATCTGCACATATTAAAAGTGACATATTATAAACCTTTTTCAGCAATTTTATATAGGTCTCAGATGTCCAACAATATTGTATTCAAAGTGTGTAAACTCAGCCCTGATCCTGAATTGCAGCCAGTTAAAAATCACTGTACTGAGCTCTGCTGAGAACAGGCTGTTTCTGTGTCTGTACCTTTAAATAACCCTACGCTCCATCAGGTAAATCCATGTACACTAGATGTTTATCTGAAAGTGCTGTAGCCAAGTTTAAGGATATAATTCCATTAGCTTTTAATTCAATACCTAATATCAATATACTTGATGGCTCAGACTTCAGTCCTACTCAAATTGATAATTTGGTAGATAGTACTGCAGACTCTCTGCGAGCATCTCTTGACTCTGTTGCTCCTCTAAAAAAGAAGATAGTAAAGCACAGAAAGCTGGCTGCATGGTATAACCCTCACACCCGCAGTTTAAAGCAAGCAGCAAGAAGATTTGAAAGGAAGTGGCGTTTAACCGGTCTGCAAGAGTGTCGTCTGGACTGGCATGATAGTTTGAAAGCTTATAGGAAGGCTCTCCGTAAGGCCAGAGCAGCTTATTATTCATCATTAATAGAGGAAAATAAAAACAACCCCAGGTTTCTTTTCAGCACTGTAGCCAGGCTGACAGAGAGCCACAGCTCTACTGAACCATCTATTCCCATAACCCTCAGTAGTAGTGACTTCATGAGCTTCTTTAATGAGAAGATTATAACTATTATCAGTGAGAAAATCAGTCACACTGTGCCTTTAACTGAAACTGCTTTGTCTTTAAACACAGGAAGCATGGGACTCACTGAAGAACTTGATGTATACTTGGACTGCTTTTCTCCCATAGACCTCCACAAACTGACTTCATTGATTTCCTCATCTAAGCCTTCTACCTGTCTCTTAGATGCCATCCCAACTTCACTGCTTAAAGAAGTTTTACTGTTACTGAGCACCTCTTTATTAAACATGATCAACTTATCTTTGCTGTCAGGCTATGTACCTCAGTCATTTAAAGTAGCCGTAATCAAACCTCTTCTGAAGAAGCCCGGTCTTGATCCAGAGGTTTTAGCCAACTATAGACCAATATCCAACCTCCCTTTTCTCTCTAAGATCCTTGAGAAAGCAGTGTGCAGTCAGCTGTGTGACTTCCTCCAGAACAATAATCTATTTGAGGACTTTCAGTCAGGATTTAGAAAATATCATAGCACCGAGACCGCTCTGGTGAAAATTACTAATGACCTGCTAATTGCTTCAGACAATGGACTCGTCTCAGTACTTGTCTTGTTAGATCTTAGCGCTGCTTTTGATACTATTGACCACCATATCCTGTTGCAGAGATTAGAACATTTAATTGGCATCAGAGGAACTGCTTTAAGCTGGTTCAAATCCTACTTATCGGATCGATCACAGTTTGTTCACATTAATGATGAGTCCTCCATGCAGTCCATAGTCAGTTATGGAGTTCCTCAAGGTTCTGTGCTTGGGCCTATTCTATTTACTTTATATATGCTTCCTTTAGATAATGTTATCAGGAAACACTAAATAAACTTTCACTGTTATGCAGATGATACTCAGCTATATTTGTCATTTAAGTCAGACGAATCCAGCCAGTTAGCTAAACTCCAAACATGTCTTCAGGATATAAAAACTTGGATGACGCACAACTACTTGTTGTTAGATTCAGATAAAACTGAGGTTATTCTAATTGGCCCAGAAAATCTCAGAAATAACCTATCTAATGACTTATTTACTCTAGGTGGCTTTGCACCAGCCTCGAGCACCACTGTAAGGAATCTAGGGGTAATTTTTGACCAAGATATGTCCTTCAACGTCCACATGAAACAAACAGCTAGAACAGCTTTTTCATCTGCATAACATTGCAAAATATGGCATATTCTCTCCCAAAACGATGCAGAAAAATTAGTCCATGCTTTTGTAACTTCTAGGCTGGACTACTGCAATTCCTTATTATCAGGCTGCCCTAATAAGTCTATCAGGACTCTCCAGCTGGTCCAGAATGCTGCAGCACGTGTTCTGACCAGAACCAGGAAAAGAGACCATATGTCTCCGGTGTTAGCCTCTCTGCACTGGCTCCCTGTAAAATCTAGAATAGAATTTAAAATCCTCCTCCTCACCTACAAGGCACTGAATGGTCAGGCACCATCTTATCTTAAAGAGCTAATAGTGCCTTATAATCCTGCTAGAACTCTGCGCTCTCAGAATGCAGGACTATTAGCGGTTCCTAGGGTTTATAAAAGTAGAATGGGAGCTGGAGCTTTCAGTTATCAAGCTCCTCTTCTGTGGAACCAACTCCCTCTTTCAGTCCGGGAGGCAGACACCATCCCCTTATTCAAGAGGAGGCTTAAGACTTTCCTTTTTGATAGTGCTTATAGTTAGGACTGATCCAAGGTTGACTCAGGCTGCCTTGGATCAATCCTTAGTTATGCTGCTATAGGTCTAGACTGCCGGGGGACTTCCTCTGACACACTGAGCTTCTCTTCTTCTTCATTTTGATGCCTCCATTAAGTCATTTCACTAACTCATCTTCTTCCCCGGAGTCCCTGTGCTCTCAGCTCCCAGGTGTTTGTGAGCTGAGGCTACTTGGTGAGAAGGAGGTGGTGTCATCCAGGCTCCGTTCTGTCGTGATGGTGGTGAGATGGAGAAGAGGCGTTGCTGCTCAGGTATCCATGGACCTAGTCTACCTGGTGGAGTAGTGGTTGTGCAGACCAGTCAGGCTTCATCTTCTGGTTCTGAGCAACGTGGTGGTGACGAGGTCATCCTGCGGAGGCTTCTCCTGTTTGGTGTGGTGGAGTGGAAGACGTGCTGCCCAGGCTTCTTCTGGTTGGCGTGGTGGAGAGGAGGACATGCTGCCCAGGCTTCTTCTGGTTGGAGTGGTGGAGAGGACGACATGCTTCTCATCCTTTGCTGATAGCTTGATGATGCTCTTCATCCCTTGGACACTCTCATATAATCCTATATATACACACTGTATATTAGCTGTTGTTATATTGAGTTGGACATTTCCATACAATTTTGTATGTAGTGTTAATGTGTTTTCATTGTTGTTATTCTGTACACATGGCATCTATTGCACGTCTGTCCATCCTGGAAGAGGGATCCCTCCTCTGTTGCTCTTCCTGAGGTTTCTTCCGTTTCTTTTTCCCTGTTAAAAGTTTTTTTTGGGGGACTTTTTCCTTAGTCGATGCGAGGGTCATTTGTAAAGCACAGAGGGTGTCATATCCTGTACAGATGGTAAAGCCCAATGGGGCAAATTCATAATTTGTGATATTGGGCTATACAAATAAAGTTGACTTGACTTGACTTGACTTCAGAAAAAGGAAAGGAAAGAATCAGACCTCTGTGGCAGCTACAGGACTGTAAAAACTCTGACCAATCAACTGACACTCAGAGCGAGATGAGAGAACCAATCATGTGTCATCCTGCTCATGTCCCTCCCTCCTCCCCGCTGTTGCTGGAAATATCAAACACACAGTTCATCTGCAGAAATACAGAGATAGCAGGGAAATCCCTTCTGTAGGGAACAATGTCAGAGAAAATGCAGCCAAAAATACCACTTCCAGTGTTACGTCTGACGACTCATCATGCTAAACAGACAAAGAGAAGAAAGAGGGAGGAAGAAAAGACTGAAAGACAAAACTCTGGATAAAGCTAAGAGGACAAACCAGAGTGAACATCGGTGGAGACACTGAGACATCTGAAGGGACTGAAAAGTGATGCAGAAGTTACTTTCGTCCTGTTGGACAGGTAATTATTTGTTTAGCTTAGGGAGGAGTTATTATTTTCATGAAATATGTAATGTTTGCTAACTTAGCTACTGTTGTAGCGCGTATTAGCCTGATGCTAACGTTAGCTTCTCTGTGGGTGTAAGCTGGTCGTAGGTGTGGCTTGTATTGAAGAGGTTATAGGATATGACATTTTGACCATATTGCACAGTCATAATCATCACTGTCTGCATTATAAAGGTGACAAAATGACGTTGATATATTGGCTTTGAACGGGACGTTTTACAGCTGTGGTGATGTAGCATAACAGCTCTCCTCTCCCTGCTGAATGCTACTGTTCAAGTTTGAAGGGGTGGAGCTTTGGACGGAGCACTGATGGGAGGAGAGTGTGGAGGTTAGCGGAGGATGAGAGGAGGTGCTACTTTCAAATCTTGCTAGCTCTTTCAACTCATGAATTGTAGCTTTAATAAATTAATTATCAATTATCAATAATTAACAAAACTATTAATTATTAATCAGCGATTTGCTCGTTGAATCAGGGGAACCATCTCTTTTTTTTATCAAAGGTTTAAGCTTATTTGATCGATCAGTCCGATATCATAAGATCATAAAACTCTGAATCAAGAATTTTATGCATTTGCTTCATATATATGTGTGTGTGTGTGTGTGTGTGTGTGTAGTGTTAAGGGAAGAAGTTAATTCTTTTCTAGAGGTAATTCACTGTTACTGTTAAAAATTAAGTGGATATTTTAGTTTGATTGACACCAACTCAAGAATCAGAAAAGGGCCGAAGCGTCCTACTTTGTGCAGGTTTTCCTGGTTCCAGGCAGGTCCAGAAGGCAGCGTAGTGGGCTCTGGTGCTTCTTGGATTCACAGTCCAGACTGGAGGTTAAGACTGTCGGCAGGGTGGAACGAGAGCGAGCTGGGTTGTCGCTGATCAGCTGGCCTATTGGTCACCGGAGAGACTTCGGTCGCACATTGGTGGCGATGGCTGGACGCTGACTGGCTTTCGATGGCAGATGGTGTTGTACAAATTATTCAGATAATACATTCATTAAATCTCGTTTGGCCAGAAGGGTATCGTCTTAACGTTAACTCCAAATAAAAGAAATGAAAACATTGAAATGAAAGCACTGTTGCTTTTTAGACTAAACTTGACTGATCAGATGTTAAAAATTAACACGTAGACAGAACCAAATAACAGAGAGCGAGAATAAAAAAAGAACTAATGAGACACAGATGAAGACCGGAAAAACGAAAGACAACAGCTAAAAGACAACTGAAATCTGGAGATTTTTGGTTTTCTATTATTCTTGAGAAGTGGTGGAATTGGGAGGAGTTAAACGGTCCTTCCTCTCTTTTCACTTTTAATTCATATGTAAGTGAATTGAATATAATCTACTCGTTAACTTATGAATCACATATTCACTTCCCACTATAAACCAAAGAAATTATGACCTTAGTGTTAAGCACGTGATGAGACATTTGATAATCACCAGTTTTCAGCAAATGTTATAAGCAGATTATTATCACATAACTTTAAGATGTAATGCATCTCATTATGTAGTTTACCAAACTAAACAAGATTAAACAGGATTAATTCAACCATGCTAACAAAGAAAAACAATAGATTATAATTACTAAGTTATTAACTTTGAACACAGCTTTGCATAAAGTTCACAGATGAAATATCAAAAGATTATATGGAAGATTTACCTTCATTGTCCACTAGATGGCAATGTGGCTCCATGATAGAATTTATCTTAAAACAACTCACTTGTAACTCAGTGACACATACTGCTTCAGGGGTCAAAAAAGGATCAAAATTCATCTTTTCATTTGAGGACTAATTTTTATCCAACTCATATCATGTTTAGATACTCATAACCTTTTATTTTACATTACATAGAGAACTTCATCCACAAGTGTTTTCACATCTGTGAGCCAGTTTTATGGCTTTCTTCTTTTTCTTCTCTGGGGTCCATAAACACATCACAGATAAGAGTGATGGAGGTGTGGAGGTCACTGTGTGTGTGTGTGTGTGTGTGTGAGAGAGAGAGAGATTTGGGAGAAGAAAACACATAAAGTTGCAATTCAATTGTAAGGAATGTGTTATTGAATTGAAGAATTATTTGATATTCTGTAATACATGCAGGTACAAAAAGAGAAAGGAGAAGGGACTTTTAAAGTCTATCGGAGAGCTAACTGCTAAACAGCAAAATAAAAACAAAGAGCAAAGTGGAATGAAAACTCAAAGAGGTACAAGAAGAAGAAAAAATGCCTCCAGACAATTCTGAACGACAGCCCCCCATCTGATGTCTCCGGCACAGATGACCAACTCCTACAGCCCAGACCAGTGCTACAGCCCAGGGACGAAAATGACAGGATTGCACAATCCTATAATAAGGTGTTATTGCTTTTATATCTCAGCACTCACCCAATCAACCTATCCATCACTCACTTGCTGCCCTCTCCATCACTGTCATTCCTTTCTTTTTCACTCACTCACTGACTCACTTTCTTACTCAGTCACTCACTCACTCTCTGACTCACTCAGTCAGTCACACTTTGTCTTACTCAATCACTGTCTCACTCTCTTCCAGGAGGACACGCCATCAACCGGAGGAACTCAGACCATTAGTGATGCAACACAATCACCCTCTGGTCCAATGACATCAACACCTAAAAGAACAATGTCCACAAACGAAAACTCAAGCTAACTAAAAAACTGAAGATCACACTGACAAAGCTCGAGAAGAAAAACAAAGAGCTCGACAATCTGAGAAAAAAAATAAAACATCTTGAAGCAAAGAATGCACAAAGGAAGCTGGCAGACAAAAGGGAGGTTACACAGAACAGACGCCACAACATGAGAACCGTCGCAACACCAGCAAACACAGCCCATTGCCAGTTGTGATGAACCCAGCCACAAAGAACAACATGGTGAGATGGAATGAGTGGGTGACAAAAACATCACCATACTGGAAAAAATCTCCTGATGGTACTGAGGTTGAAGGCAAGCACACCACTCTGGAAACGACAGCGACCAACCTAGAAAAACTGGTGGAGCAAACAAAGAACGACCTGCCACGTTTCAAGGTTCACCTCTTCAACATAGCACACCAGTTCAGAGAGATCAGGCGGCTGAAAGAGAGATTGGTGGAAGATGAAGGAGTTGTACATTTTGACTACAGTGAAAGTTACAACTGTAAGTGGAGCACGGAAGTAAAGGACACTCACTTTGGTGGAGGTCACAAACAGGTTACTTTGCATACTGGTGTCCTGTATGTGAGTGAGGGACAGCCGGAAGCCTTTGCCACGGTATCCAGCAGTCTAAAGCACGATGCTGTAGCGACGTGGGCACACCTTGATCCAGTGTGGCAGCATATAAAATCCAGTCACCCCACAGTAAAACATGTCCACCTGGTGTCTGATGGGCCAACTTCCCAATACCACAACAAGGTTTGTCATGAGCAATAACTTTTAGACTGATATTGATTGGTCAGAATTTTATAAATCCATCAGTAAAACATGAGAAAGACAAAAATACCCCATATTTACACTCACTCACTGTCACTCACTTTCCGACTCACTCTCAACATTCAACCTCTCCAAAGTCTTGCCGACAGGCTGGTAGCCTATTGAACGGACATACCTGATGCTGAAGCCTTGCTGCACAACCTGTCAGAGCAGAGTTCAGTGAAACTCTTCAAGGTGACTGAAGAGGACATTGAAACATTTGGAGAGTTAGTGCCCCCATCACTGAAGACAGTGCAGGGCACTCTGAAAGTACATCAGGTAAGGTATCACTCAGTAAACAATCAGATTATGATGATTCCCATTATGTTCACTGAATAAATGTGCAACGTTACTCATATATTTTTCTGCTGTTTTTTTTCATCTTATTGCAACAGAACCAGGGAAGATCAGAGTGAGAGATGTCTCATGCTTCTGTAAGTCTGCATGTGATTGCTATGCTCCAAAAGAAGTCATTCTCAAAGCAGAGACGGAAAATAGGGACTCTGTTGGAGTTGGGCAATGGGTGCTCGTTAAGTATGACGGATGCCTGTATCCTGGTATTGTAACACAGGTAGGAAAGTGTAGCTGTTAAGTGACGTCAAGGTTTAAAGATTATTACATTGTAATGAGATGGTAATTTCTCTTCACACCATGTCGTGCCACAGTCTCCTGCGGCAGAGTGTGATGCTCTCCTGGCCGAAGCGATATCACATTTGCTGTATATGGAAATATTTGGATGGGCATGAGTGATAACTTCAAATTTTATTTTTGTACAAGAGCTATTTGTCAAGTCTGTCAATAAAAAGAATTATGAATGTTTACACTATGTGGCTATTCTGAACTATTAATAGAACATGCATGAAAAAACAAAAGGTCTACCTTTCATACATATTCATTAATCATCAATTGAAAATGTGTGACGGTAATGAACTTATTCGGTCAATGACTCAATAAAACATTCCAAAATATATTAAAAAACATGTATTGATCATTCATTTTAATTGAGACAGTTAGTTGAGACCCTGCTTGCTACTAATGAGAGAAAAAACTAGCAAAATTGACCTAAAATTGTTTTTGCAAAAGTTAGGACAATTTCGTGAGAATCACCCAGCTGGGATAGACTCCAGTCCCCAAATACAGCTTACATGTTGATGTATCAGCATTAATACTCCAATAATATAATATATGATACAATATGAACTGGAGCAGGCACTTTAAAATTTGAGACATTTTGTAGAACAGTGTTGTATTGACAGCTAACAGACCATTGGTGAAATGTGTTTTGGTAATAATAATAATAATAGCTGGTTAATGAGTGCTTTACTTTATGTATTTGTGTACTTACTTGATGGCGATAACTGATGGATCAGTTAGCTCAAAAGTTTTGTCTTCACTTTCTCAGGTGAAATGAGCAGCGTGTCTTCTGTTAAACACTTCAGTTGTGTTCTGTTCTGTTCTAATCTGCTTTGATCTGTATTCTAATCTGCTTTGATCTGTATTCTAATCTGCTTTGATCTGTATTCTAATCTGCTTTGATCTGTACTGTACCTTCTATTATCATTTGCTTATTTGGTTACCCGGGCAACCGCAAAGTAACTAAGTATTGTCAAAAATCAATAAGTGCATTATTACACATTAATGTCTCTTAATGCATAATGCATGTATACACACACACACACACACACAAACATCAGTCTAGTGTCCAGTGACCAGTCCAGTTAACAACAGACAGAGAGTCTAAGCAGGTCAGTTTTTACCCAGACATGCAGTGTAAATTTGAACTCTACAGCGTGTTAAACTGTAGAAAAAGCTTGAATCTCTGCTTGCTTTTTAGTTTTATTAACAGTTATTAACTTAATAGTTTTATTGTTGTTGGTTGAGGAGATGTTGGCAACATGTACCCTTCTGTTCGATGATATTATCGAGTCACAGTTGCTAACAGTTCTCATTGAGATAAGATGACCTATGTTAGCTAAGGATTATTTCTGAAGGCTGCTGACTGAGATAAGAATTGTTAGGAAAAAGCAGGTGGTTTATCTCTCCTTATAGGGTACTTGTGATTGCTTTTCCCTTACTTCAAATGTGGATGGTACTTTCCCTAGATGCTTCCCATACTCTACCCAGGCAAATGGTACTTGTACGAGTCTTTTCCCGTACTTTACCCCACAGGGCCCACAGGGCAAATGGTACTATGCTAGTTTCTTCCCGCACTTTACCTCTCTGGGTAGATGGTACTTATTCTAGTTCTTCCCGTACTCCACTATTTGAAAGGTATCTTGCAATCCTTTCCCCTACTATAAGCAGTATTAAACCGGTAACAAGTGTCTGACTCCCAAGACGAGTTGCTCTACCTTTCACTTGCTTTCCTATGTGGTCTTAGATGAGAGGAAGAGATGACGAGGAGATCCAAAGTGAAATCACTTTTAATGATTTCAGCAAGTCAAAAGTGTAATTTACAGATCTGGGTGTTGGATCGCACAAACAAAAAACTAGATGAGGCTTGGGCGCTCCAAGCCCTCGCACAAGGCTATTTTCAATCTTTATATAGCTGACAAGTTTCACTTTCTAACTAGGCATTGTCTTCGGGTCTTCGGGGTGTTGGATGTCATCAGTTCTTCTCCTCATTGGTTGATATTTGGTGCAAAAGGGCGTCCCGAGGCGCCACACTGGACCTCCAAAGTGTTATTGTGTGCCCACCGGAGACATCTCCGGCCAAAGGAGATAAGGACACATTCCTGTACTCTGTGAATCTCTGTTCTTTGTCTGAAAACCATGAAACTACTTTTACACTATTCATTAGGGGTGTAACGATTCGTTTTAACAACGATTCGATTCGTATCACGATTCGTGGTTGCCGATTCGATTCCAGGACAATATTGGTTCATTTTGAATGATCTGATCTGAAACGATTCAGTGCCTTGAAATCGATTCAGTAACTTGTTAGCCAAAAATTCAACCAGTGTGACTGAAATAAATACCTGGATACTGGGCAGTGCAGGTGAAGTGTCCTAGATTCCTGTTGTTTCTTGTAAGGGAATCTGCATCAGGTATAAATTAACTATGGAAACAAACATGTAAACAACAACTGATGGCAAATGCATTCAATTTTATTTGAACAAAGTGCATCCAACACTTGAATCAATAGGAGGAAGTGCAGTAAGTGAAACCAGCATTTTTTCAACAGTAGATTTATCTGCTACTTCTGATTTTGTTTTTCAACATAAAAAAGACACAATATTCATGTCAAAAATAAAGTGCAACCAACATCTCTTCAGTTTGAATTAACAGTAGGTTTACCTGCTCCTTTTGCTGTTTTTCAACATAGAAATAACAAATACAACATTAACATCAAAAATAAAGTGCAACTAACACCTTTTCAGGTTAAATGAGCAGTGGTTGAACCTGCTACAGCTCCCATTTAATAAACAAACAGCTGTGCACTAATACAAAAGATCAAGTCTCACCAACTAGTCTTCAATGACTACAGATTTTTTTTAAAAAAATATCAACTGATCAACATGATCTGGCCGCAGAACACTTCTCTGTGCATTCACTATGTCGCCAGCTGTACTAAAAACTCGCTCTGCTGGCACACTGGTGCCGGGAATACACAGGTAGCGTTTCGCAAGGGTTGAAAGTAGAGGTAGCTCTTTTTCCTGAGCTCTCCACCACTTCATGGCATTTTCAGTCAATGGCAACGCATCTTTTGCTCGGTACCTTATCACCTCTGCTCTGGCTGTCTCGCTTGTGGATTTTCTTTCTCTTTGGGTGAAGGAATCTCCAAACAGCGCATCCAAGGCTTTCTTCTTACAGGGAGGTGACCCACTTGGAGCTACAACATTTATTTCAAAATATAGTAGTGTTTCTCATTTCCCATTAATACAAAACAAGAACAATCTATTGTTGTTATCAAATGAAACACACCTGTGGTCTCTTCCTTGAATCCTGACAGCTTTGTGCTTGAGCCTCCCTCGTCTTCCTCCTGACTTTCCATTGCTTGTATCTATGGATATAAGAATGTGTGAACTGTTAAAATTTCTGCTCTGTAAGACTACACACAGAAATGTATACAAAGATAAAACAACAGATGAGAGTTGAGAGAGGACAAATGAAAGGAGAGAACAGAACAGAGCAGAGGAAAGAGGAGAAAAGAGTTACCTGGTGGAACACTTCTGCCTCAAGAACCAGTTTTGCGTAGACCTGTTCTCTGTCCTCTTTTTCCAGGTAGGGCAGTTCTTTAAATCGTGGGTCCAACGCTGCTGCTGTTTAAAGAACAAGAATATTGCATTGCATTATTAAATTAAGTTGCAACTGATGACCACTTCCTCATGCACAAAATAGTCAGTAGATTAAACTTTAGTATGTTTTTTAAAAGAAATATGGCACAGTAATGAGATAAATATGTTGCAGATATTCTGTTAAGTTTTCAACTCAACTCAAATTTAAACTTGAAAATGCAGTGTGTGTTTTACAAATCAGTTGAGTAACCTAAAATATTAACTGCAGTAACTAAGATTTTAATTAAGAGCCCAAATTATTTACCTATGTTGAGAGCATCTTGGGTGCCTCTGTAGCGTGTGGAGAGGTCATCAGCCATCACCCTCTTAATCTCTGCAACCAGGGTTGAGTCGTCTTCACGTGGCTGTAGGTGTTTCAGCAGTTTGGCTTGAAGAGGAGCAATTACAGAGAGAGTTGGCTGGTATTCCTCACACATCACAGTGGTTGCCATTTTGACAGGACCCATCAAATGAACAATGTCCTCCATGTTGGCAATGTCACTCTCACTTAGCGTGCCTACATCTGTGACACCCTTGCGCAGATCCTTGGACATCAGAGTTGCCATTACAGCTGGCTGTTGTTCCAAAAAACGTTCAAGCATGTCGAATGAACTGTTCCATCTGGTGATTATGTCCTGGATCAGTTTATGTTGTGGTAAATCCATCAGCTTTTGTTTTTCCCATAGGACGTGACATGCAATCGGGCTGCGGTGAAAATATCCAACAATTTTTCGCACTCTCCCCAACAACCTGGAAGCACGGTCCACCCCAAACCCTTGTGCGAGGCAAGGTTGAGTGTGTGTGCGAAGCAGGTAATGTGTGGACTGAACTGGGCTTCTGCACTGGCCACAATCATGTTCCTGGCGTTATCTGTGACGATGGCAGGATTCTTGTCTGAGATTTTCCACTCCGTGCAGGCTTCACGCAGTAACGCACCAATATTTTTACCAGTATGGGCCTCAGTTAAAACTCTGGTTTGCAGAACAAAGGTCTTCATTTTCCACTCCTGATCAATGTGATGAGAGGTAATTGTCACATACCCTTGATTTGAGCATGATGTCCAGCCATCCGTCGTTATCACTACTCGTTCAGCTTGAGAGAGCGACAGCTTCACATCAGTCTTAATACGTTCGTACAATGCAGGAATAACCTTTTCCGAGAAGTGTGGTCGGCTCGGTATCTGGTACCGTGGCTCCAACGTTTGAATCATTTCACAGAACCCCAGAACCTAGCGAGGCCTGACGCTTCTGCAGAGGTCATGTTACCTTGCGCTGCTGCTGCAGCGGGAACGCTACAAGAGGTGCCTGGACGGTCGGCGTTCTGTGAAATCCCATGGCGCCTTAGTAGGTGGTTGGAGAGATTTGTCGTGTTGCCGTTGTATTTTACTTGGCCTTTACATATCCTGCAAACAGCGAGCGACTTATTTAAAACATCTCCGTCTTTGCAAAAGCCAAAGTGTTTCCACACACTGGACCGCTATTGTGGCTTGAAAATTTCACGCTCGCCGGCTTCTCCCCCGCCATCCGCCATGTTGTGTTGTCTGCTGGCGCTTGGTAATGACGTTTCACACAGGAAGCGGCACGTAACGTTTAACGTCTTTCAAAAAACATACCCATAGTTTGCCGTGTTTAAGTCCAATGCATTATTTCCTAGTATCGATACAATCGATGGATTACATTTTGAAACGATGTTTGATCGATATACGTCGTCCAGAAGGCCAACTTGCCGAGCACAGATCGATGTAGTTGGCTCATAGGAATATAAATCGATACATCGATGGAATGGATGAATCGTTACACCTCTACTACTCATTATACATAATAAAGCATTTCAACATATTTATCAGAATAAAATAGTAAACCTCACAACTAGTAAAACTGTATATGACTGAATACATCATAACGTTATAAGTGTGTATAATTAAAACAAACCATAACTAGTAAAAATATCTGATAATAACAAACCATAACTAGTAAACATGTCTGTGCTTAAAACAAATCATAAAATAGCACAAGCATGACCTTTCACATCTCAACAGGGCCTATCTATCATGTTAGGGAAAACAGAACCTCTTTTTCCCGCTGTGTGAATCCTTCCTATTGTCTCCTGGAGATACATAACTGCAATGAGCACAAAATTATTGGTTACAAAATGCTTAGGAACTGTACAGGCTGAATCAACAAGAGTGTGGAGAAGAATACATTGTAATTTTACCATGCACTCTGAGTGAGAAAGACCTAGGCAGTAGGATGAGAATAATGTGACCTTAAAAAGAGAAAAAAATTCCAGTCTGCAGCTTTTATGTGCAGCTGAAAAACATCTTTTAAGCGATGCCTCTGGTTATATGATTTTTAAACCTAGGCTAATAAAAATATAGCTACAATCTAACTAAATGCATACACAAAATCCTAACACTAGCTTCTGGTAGTTGTACAGTAAAGCGACAAGCATCATTTTGTACCATAACCTTGGCCTACTTACCAGCTATTGGTCTGCTCTGATTGCAATTTGCTTGATTACTATGAAAATAAGAGCATAGTTAATATAGCTGAATCATGATTAACAAATGCTTCATGCTATCAGTTAAGACATACTGTATCTATACAGCTACATGTAGACCATATCTTTTTTCATGTTTAGTCTTCATGTCAACTTAGCTGTATAAACACAGATACAATAATTATGTACATATATAATAGGAGGGGCAATTTCCCCTATTTAGATGTTACAGTCAAGGCAAAGACCTAGCAAGTAGGCTAATTAGCGATTAGCTTTACTCGCGATTAGCATACTAATAAACATGAATTTGGTCGTAAAAATGTTGCTATAAGACAGGCAGTACATTACAATAAGACAGACGATGTTGCACTAAACATTTTGACCATTTATGACAAATATTCTATCACTTCACAGGCATAAACAGAAGGTAGAATACCGATAATGCTAGCTTGCTAAATAATGACAAGTTAACGTTACCTACCGTCTCCATGGGCACAATTCGCCTTCATGCAGAGACAATTTGATCTTTGCATTTATTTGACGCCAGCTATGTATTCTTATCTCTGTCAGCAGCCTTCAGAAATAATACTTAGCTAACATAGGTCATCTTATCTCAATGAGAACTGTTAGCAACTGTGACTCGATAATATCATCGAACAGAAGGGTACATGTTGCCAACATCTCCTCAACCGACAACAATAAAACTATAAAAACCATGTTCAGTTGAAAAAAAACTTGTTAAAGATGTTGCCAACATGTGAATGTTAAGGTTACTTACCCGTCTGTGGCGCCACTCTGGAAAATTCCCTCTGCAAGCAGAGATTCAAGCTTTTTCTACAGTTTAACATGCTGTAGAGTTCAAATTTACACTGCATGTCTGGATAAAAACTGACCTGCTTAGACTCTCTGTCTGTTGTTAACTGGACTGGTCACTGGACACTAGACTGATGTGTGTGTGTGTGTGTGTGTGTGTGTGTGTATACATACATTATGATTTAAGATACATTAATGTGTAATAATGCACTTATTGATTTTTGACGATACTTAGTTACTTTGTGGTTGCCCGGGTAACCGAATATGCAAATGATAATAGAAGGTACAGTACAGATCAAAGCAGATTAGAATACAGATCAAAGCAGATTAGAATACAGATCAAAGCAGGTTAGAACAGAACGGAACACAACTGAAGTGTTTAACAGAAGACACGCTGCTTATTTCACCTGAGAAAGTGAAGACAAAACTTTTGAGCTAGCTGATCCATCAGTTATCGGCATCAAGTAAGTACACAAATACATAAAGTAAAGCACTCATTAACCAGCTATTATTATTATTACCAAAACACATTTCACCAGTGGTCTGTTAGCTGTCAATACAACACTGTTCTACAAAATTTCTCAAATTTTAAAGTACCTGCTCCAGTTCATATTGTATCATATATTATATTATTGGAGTATTAATGCTGATACATCAACATGTAAGCTGTATTTGGGGACTGGAGCCTATCCCAGCTGTCTTAGGGCAGAAGGCAGGGTACACCCTGGACAAGTCTCCAGTTTATCACAGGACACATAGAGACAGACAACCACTCACACTCACATTCACACCTACGGTCAATTTAAATTAGCCAATTAACCTAATCCCCATGCATGATTTTGGATGGTGGGAGGAAGTCAGAGTACCCGGAGAGAACCCACACAGACACAGGGACAACACAGTAAGGCCCTGAAGATGAAGCATGGATCGGCACAAACTGTCCGGGACACAGCTACAACCATGGAGCTGTAAATTATTTAATTTTGTGTTGCTTTACTGTGTAGCTCTACTGTAAACATGTCCCTGTAACGTTAGCACTGCAGCTACCAGAGGTACCGGAGCTACCTTCTGCTGTGTAGCCAAGCATAATTTGTATGGGCCCATGTTTACAAAGCAGTCCTCTAGAGCTCCACAACTCGGTTAGCACCGCAGCTAATAAACCACTTGTCCATCATCTTTAATGATGTGCTACTTCAACCATTCACATTAAAACCAACTCGTGATGCACATGAGAGCGACGCAGGGAAAACCAAACAGAACAGCCGACATCCACGTCACATCTGTGAAAATCCCGACCGGCGATCCTGATTGGCTCAGTCATTCCTTGAAGTCCTTCCCATCGGGTGCGAGTTCAGATGTGTGGAGCTCGGCAGAACAACATCCAGCTGGCGAGAGTCACATTAGTTTCTTGCAGTGAAGTTCTGTGAAAATATTGATCGCTATATCAAGCATATTTTTCATTAATATTGATGTCTAATGTGCGATACACTGTATATTGCTATTGATTTATATATATATATATATATATATATATATATATATATATATATATAACTATATAACTGATGGAGTTAGATTTACACAATTTACTCACATCTGCTTACACTTACATTTTCACCTGGTTCTGATAATCTAGGTTTTCAGAGATGTTAATGACCTATTTGAAATGTAATTGTGATGTTTCATGGAGCACTGAGTGTGTATTTGTGTTCTTGTTACATATTCAGGAGGTCTGTAGTATTTTGCCTCTTTTTCTCTCCTTGTTTTATAACCGTAGTGGTATTTTCTTTCCTTTTGATTTGGTCCTTTACCTCCTCCTAAACCTCCATGAGGATTTCTGCCTCCGACATAGAAAAGGACACCGTTCTCAGTCGCGGTGGGGACTGGAGCCTATCCCAGCTGTCTTAGGGTGAAAGGCAGCGTACACCCTGGACAAGTCTCCAGTTCATCACAGGACACATAACCACTCACAGTCAATTTGAATTAGCCAATTAAGCTAATCCCCATGCATGCTTGTGGATGGCGGGAGAAAGCCGGAGTACCCATAAAGAACCCACGCAGACACGGGGAGAACACAGGGATTCGAACCCGAACAGTGCTAACCACTACACCACCGTGCCACCCTCTTTCAAAATCTTTATTTTTATTTCTTTATTCATGTGTGCCTTTAAGCCGAGAGACTCTCCAAAATTTTGTTCTGCGTGCATAATGAAAATAAAGACTCTTGAACCTTGAATTAGCAGTCCAGCAGGACAACAGATTAGCAGTGCATGGAGTCAACCATGTAAACCTCCAACACGTCAACTTGCAGACTAAAGTAAGCTTGTCTGGAACAAGGATGGAATTTGAACTTGGAGAGCATAATTGATCTCAGCCACCTCGTCTACTGTATCTGATGAATTACAGTAGACGTCTGATCCAGGAGACCTTCAAGAGTCTGGAAAAGTATGGGATGAGATGATCTACTTGGGGCTACATGGCAGCGTTCCATACAGGAGAATTAGCTTAAATAGTAGAGTGCTTGCTTGGTATGTGAGAGGTAGTGGGATTGATGCCCACATTCTCCACAATAGTTTAGCTTCTATCTTGGCTGCTTTGAAGCAATAGTCCCATTGTTCAGATCCCTTTTATGCAAAGAGTTGGAAACCTTTTTTGTAACCACGTCTGGTTTTCACATACTTTTACACAAACTTTTGAAATTTGAAATAGTTTGCTTTGGAAATGGTCTTGAAGACCTGAGCTGATTGTTCCAGTAATAATGAAGCATGTTATGTTTTGGGCAAAAAATAATAAGGACAAACTGTCTCCATTAACCCTTAGAAATCAGGGATATAACTGGCCGTTTTTGACTTCTTTTTGATTTTCTTTTATGTAGCCCACATGAATTGCACTGGGTTATTGGGTGTAGTACTTTCCCCCTGTCCACTAGATGGCCCTGCGCCACGTGTAAATTAGTGCATTACACCATAGAATGAGAGACCCACGACTGCATGTTGCTTACAAGAGAAGATAGAGTTCCCACGAGTGGAAACGTTAAAGATCCTTAATCATATTTTGGCACTGTGAAGTTTATTTTCGAAGTAATCTTTTGTTCTAACTTTCAAGAAGAGGTTTTCGTTTGATTCATCGTTTCTGAAGATGTTTTTGTGTTTTTATTCACTTAATCTCTGGTGAGTGTCTGTTTTACAATGCAAGCTAGTGTATTAGGCACTGGTTAGCTTCCCTTTCCTCTTGAGGTGAAACGAATGATTTTGATGGTATAATTTTGACTTTATGTTATGCGTGATATCTGTAGAGCTAAAAACAGTCGGAGATATTTTGAAACTTCATGTTATTGTTTTTAAACCGCCGTGTTCGTTTAGAACGGCGCTTTCTTTTCTGATCACGTGCACCCTGCATGGGCATGCATGGCATGCCGTTGCATGATGTAAACGCTGCAGATAATGTTTACAGCAACAAGGTTACTTTATCGGGCTAATGTTTTCAGGCTTAAAGCCATTGTAATGACGTTTTGAATGTATTTTGATGTGGTAAACACAAAGTAAGTTGCTAATGGCTTACTGTTGATATGGTATTTGGTTAACTGTGAATGTATAAGCTTATGTATTCATTTTGATTACAAATGACGCTGTCATTGTACTGAACTGGTACTGTATTGCACAGTTCTTTCTGTATTGATTTACATTAGATATGGAAATGATATTTGAGTTTAAATGTTAATACTTAAGGTATGAAGTGAAACAATCCTACATGGCACTAATGAGGTATTATGCTGCCGTGTGCAGATTGTTTTTTTTTGTTGTGCATCTTCTGCCACGATTGAGCTAAAGATACGGCGAGCTTGCGATTCTTCTAAGGACTGTGACCAGTCTGTGTGTGCCCATCAACCTGCAAGCCTGTGACCTGGACGCATGCTGCCCTTTCCTTGGATTACAGATAAGAGTTTGAAATATCCATCACTTACATGCTACCCGGGTAGTGATTAAAAGGCCTTATTTTATTTCATTTTTTCTTTATTCAACGAAGTGCGCACAAGGAAGTTCCTTTTTCTATTTTTTCTACTTTTTCCTTTTTTGAGGATTTAAAGGAGACATATTGAACATTGAACTTTGAGTATGAACATTGAACATTTAACTTTGAACTCCGGGATTTAAAACCAAACATCGAACTTTGGGATTGAAATTAAACACTGAACTTTATTGAACTTTATTTAACATCGGGTAACTGACTGACTATACGTTTATACCGACTAAGGGTTTTACTTTTTCTATTGTCGTTCACAATATCTTTGTGTGTTTAATAAACTGTTCATACTTTTATTCATCCAAATACTGGTCGCTGCCAATTCTCTCCCTATAGCCGATCCTGGCTCTGATTACCCTGGTGATATATTATTGCAATATCATATTAACTAAGAAGCGTTACATTTATATTTCACCTTAACAATTGTTTACCTTGTCTTGATTGGTGTCATTTTTTTTCAGCACAACCTCACCTTTGTCACTAAATAGTGTTTTTTTCATTTTGACATACTGTATTGACACATTGGACCTAAAACCACACAACAAACATAAAATTAACGAATTGTTTTTATAACTTAGAATGAACATATCAAGTGTGCATTTATTTACAAATTTAGCAAAAGACAAGGTTTAATATAACTATTTACATGAAAAAGCAGTCCTCAGGCGTTTTTATACAGATATTTACAAAGAGAAACAGGTGGCACAGATATTACTTATGCCACTCCAAAAGCAGTTTCTGTCCACCACAAGGCAGAGGGCACATCACAGGCCTGACATTTCCAAGGAGTGTCGGCCCGTCTATGGTCCACCTGGAGGCAGCGCACTTTCGCCTGCCTTTTGTGGCTTTTTGCCCAGCACCGGCATCAAAACAAAAGAGGGATCATCGACCTCATCATCTATGTCCTCACTCTCTGTCTCAGACTCTGCCTCTGCGTCCACCTCAGCTTGTTTCTGCTCAAAGAAGAGCTGCAGCGCCTGCTCCACATTCAACAGTCGCCTCATTGTTTTGACACACAAAACAAGAAAGACGACTAAAAGTACAAACTAAACACACTGCACTACACACTATACTACCCACTACCAATACACTCAAAACACTCAAAATACGCTAAATACAGTATGAAGATCGCTATACTCGCTCGCCATCTTTCAGTGATATTTCCCCCCAGCAACTGAGACACGGAGACAGTAATTGGTTGTTTCTGTCCACCAATAGCAGAGCTTTTATGTGCATTTATGTGTATTTTTAAATTTACACACTGTCATAAGCAGGGGTAGATTTTATGAGTAGCTACTTTATCTGTGCTACTTAGATGTTGATGAATGCAGAATCCATCAAATTAGCTAGCTGACCAAACTTTGACATTTTAAATAGCACAACTGACATATACAAGGCATACTATAAACTTATTTGGGAATGTGATTTTCCTTTCTCCTAATCCTGCCCTTTCAAGGGCTCTTTTCACGGATGGACTTGTGACGTTATAGTTCTTTCTTTTGGCCAAACAGAGGAAAAGGTGTGTGTATGTGGTCTTTCTCTTTTTTGTATTCATGGCTGGTGGGGTTGACCTCTGTGGTAAACCTCATGCAGGGTAACGACTGAACATCCTCAAAACCTCAGATTGAAGAAATAAGAAAAAAGTAAAGTGAAATAGAATTCAACTGAACTTTATTTTGAATATGTTCAAAGAACCAGAATGAAAAAATAAAACAAAAATGATGATATAGTTATAAAAAAAACATCCAGATAAACATACAGCCCAACAATTCCTTGGATTATTGGATATTTTTTGTTTAGAAATTAAAATGAAGGCACAACAGCAAGATAGCATAATGAAATTTAAATTATGGTATTCCCATAACATTGATGGTGGGATCAGGATCATGCTGAATTAATAGTATTGTCAGTATATCTATGAAAAGTAGACAAGGTCTCAGGGGGAGGAATTGATCCTCACCAGAGGAGTTCTAAGAGAGTAGATGTCTTTTCCTGTATTCTGGTACCTTTAAATAAGTCGTTTGATAGCCACTTTTAACTGTCTACACAAGCATAAAAATTGTAAAACTTCTCAAACTTGTTATGACAATTGTATCATCATAATTGTTATTGTTATAAATTATAATAATATATTGGTCAAGAGGAAGTGTTGGCACCAGTTCATACATTAAAAAGCTAGAAGTGCAGAAATGGATTGGTAACAGCATACAGTATGTATACAGCAGAATGCATAGAGATGTCCACACATGCGCCCATGATCCACATTAACAGGCTACGTAGACCAGATTTTCAGGCTTAAGTAACGCCCATTTTTCACATGAATATGTATGTGTGAGTGAAGACAGTGTACAAAGAAAAGCCTCACAAGTATGTTCTCGCCCTTTAGCCGCATATGATAATATTGTGGTGGCTACGAAAAATGTGTCTTGAGCTGTAATGATTTCATTGACAATAAATCAGACCTGCAACTCCTTGCATGTTAGCTTGCAAGCTTGAAGTCTTACCTTGAGCGTCATGGCGATCAGAAGGTAAAAGTGTTGTTGTTGTTGTTTTTGTTGTTGTTGACAACGTGGTCGGAGAAAGACCTGAGTCAAAACCTGCTGTTTGCAGCTGATTTTGTTGCCGTTCCAGGGCAGCTGTGGCCTCCCTCACAGCTGTGGCACAGATTTCAACATGGTGGGGAAGTTCCTGCTGTTTCTGACATACACCACACAGTCTATGGTACCAACATGACCTTCTCACTCTCCTCTTGTCTCTCTTCTTGCTCCAGTGTTGAATATGCACACCGCCTCCTATCGTATTAGTTGCGTAGCACGGTCAGTCAGACTGAGGGCAGTCAGAGGACGCTGACGTTACTCTCCTGTGGGATTGCGAATTCAAATTGATTTATTACTCATTTTATTCATGAGTCAAAAAATGCAGCTATAAATGAAAAAGCATTTCTGTTAACGCATTTTAATTTGAATTATGGTACAGATTCGCTTCCATATCCTAGTTAACTGAGTGAGAGAGTGAACAAGACAACAGTTCTTATTTAGTGGGAAAAAAGTTCAGACTCTTTTTTTGCTGACTAACCTAGCAAACGTTATCGTTAGCGACTGTTAGCAGCATTGCTAACATTAGCTAACAAAGTAGGAATAGAAATGCTGCTTTGAGGTGTGAAGCACACCAGTTATCACAACATATTTTTGTTGATTTAAACCACTGATCCTGTGTTTTCAATTCATTTTTACCACTTATTTACTGTTAAAAAGTTATCTGTTGAGAGAGACAACACTTACCTCTCTAAGACTCAGAGTGTGAAGCAGCTCCGAAGTGACACAGCAGAATTACAGCTGAGGCGTTCAAGGACACTGGGAGACTGAAGGTGAGGGACGTTGTAGATCATGGCTAACATTACTGTCTTTAAGAGGCTGTAGGAGGCTAAATGTCAAAGCTGTTGAAGCTACTGCAACCATATGAAAGTAGAAAAACTAACAGACGGACAAAAAAGACAAGTGTGCAGGCAGACACTGTGGACAGGTGTGGTGGATGTCAGACGTTATTTCATTCATAAATATGTGAACGTTATCAAACCCTCTCAATCATTCTAAAGATTCATTTATTAAGTATTGACTCATTAACTCGACTCTTGGATCTGATGTCAAATCAAAGGCGAATGACAAACATTATGAATAGTAGATTAGATCAAGTTAAATAAAGAGTTAATAAATCTCAAACACATTCTGTTTGGTGTACGTTATTGCAGAAGTAACTCTGTCTCCATCTGCTGTTATGAGCTCCTCAGGTCTCTCCTGGCTCTCCTCACCTTCACCAGCCCAGTGAAGGCTGCAGCATGCACTGTTTAACTCTCAGCCGCCTGGCTCTATCCATGGGCGCCGTATAGGGGGGAAAATTTAGGACAATTCTAAGAGGACACGACTGACAGGGGCCCCAAAAAATAGATTAACACCAATATAAAATTATTCAACCATCATCACTCAGTATTTCAAAGATAACAATGAAATTAATTAATTGATTAATAATTATTAATTTTCTCTTTGTTTTTATGTGTTTTGGGCAGTAAAAGTTTTATATCCCCACTGACCAAAAATACCCATCCATATTAACCAACCCCCCGTGTCTACATGAAATGGTTTGGTCCTGCCTTATCAGTGACAGTGCTTAGTAGCACTTATTATGCACCAGAGCTGCAGTGTTCAAAATGTCACTTAGTAAACCAAAATCTGGTTTTCAAAAAAGGAAAGAGAGAAAAGAGAGAGATGAAAGACAAAAGAAAGGATGTCAATCTCAAACCCAGTTTTTCACCAAGAAAGATGGGTAGCCTCGTGTGTGCTGTGAGTGGTATTAATGCTTTTCCTCTGCTACCAAACTGATGGGCGTTCCGCCGAAGTTCAGTGAACCCCGCCCACTACCAAGTGTCACCTGTCAATCAAAGTCACCACCTTTACCAGAAACATGGACGCTATGTCTGAGAAGTTTCTGCTGCTAACTCAGCTAACTGGCTAACTGTAGACTGTAGTTGTAATGTGTGCTGAGTGTATTCATACCTCTACAGCAGCAGGGGGCTGGTTTATGCTAATTTTCACCTGTAGCATAAATTGAGTATAAAATAACGAACCTTTCTTATAATGGAGACATTCTGTAACTTTCTCAGTATTTTCCAGGACCCTGACACTACCTGGCACCTAAGTGCTAAAGACTTAAGTTTTACGACTGGCCATCTGTGTTGGTTAATTTTTTGATTAATTTCAACTCAATTGGTCAAGTTTTGTTCTGTGGTTTCCTACTATAGGTTACTTGGTGTCATTTTACAGCTGAGAGAGGGAGCTTTCACATAGAAAAACTTTAATAAAGTAAAACACAGCAGTATTAACATTAAATAAGTTAAAAGAATATCATCTCAGTTAACTTGGTGGATGGGGAGGGACCAGTGGTCACACCCCACTGGACCTTCAACAAAGATCATAAAAGCCTCAGCTAGTCTGAGTGCTCTCTCTACTCTTCTTCAGTCCTTCAGTCAGTCAAGTTCTGGTCTTCATCCTCTCCACTGCATCTCTGTTCTCCCTCTCCCACATGCTGGGAGGGAGGGAAACAATGATGACCCAGAGACAGAGACATGCTGTCCCACCGCAGGCCCAGCGCCTCATGGCATGAAGAGCAACCTCTCCAGAATCTGACAGAGAGACAGAGAGAGACTGAGATGGAGCCATGTCAACCAAAGATGTCCAGAGACGTCCACCGATGACCAAAAGAGCCACCGGTGAAGTTCAAGCCGAAGTCGCCTGCAGAGATCCAGCAGATCCAGACAGAACCTGCAGCCACTCCTCACTCCCATCCATCCAGGAACGGTGATATACTGCATATACATCTTACAGATATTGAAGAGTTTGATGATTAGACGCTAAATTAAATGGCCTGAATTTAGGGCTTAATCCAGCAAACTGAATAATATTTAGTAAGATATCAGTAAAACGCTAAACCAATTCTGAATAGTAAATTACTCACAATCTTCTCTGATGCCTCTCAGACTCTCAACTGCTGAACGCCACCAAATCTAAACCAAATTTTGGTAACAGCCTAATTCTTAATTTGGTCTAGATAACCACCACTGAATTTAACTGGTCACATTGAATTAATTAATCAGATACTCATCCTTTGAACTTTGCCTTTGTTTAATCATTCATTCCATTTTTGTCACAGTGAGTCAATGTCATGTATCTTCCATCAATCTTCCTTTATTCTAGTTTTTATTTTCTATTTTATTATTTCTGTTAGTAGCCTGGTCATTTAGTTTGTCAAACTGTTGGAAATTGTACATAAGTTATCTCATGTAATCCTTCACTGATCTAAAAACTAGACAATCATGCTTGTAATTAATGTTGCTTTGCTTGCAAAGCTTGCTGTTGTTGTACAAGTGTCTTAACAGTTGCTATGAGAAAGAGGAAGCTTCAGAGATGCAGCGACAAAGGAAGATGGATCCACAAGACACTGACAACAGGAAACAGAAGCTGCCTGTAAGACCGCAGGACAGAAGAACCGGTTTATACTTGCTGAAGACGAGATATGCTAACAAAAATACACATATAAGGGCATACATATTAGAACTGGAGAAGGCTGACTCAAACCCCTCCCTTTACTCAGCTCTCCATTGGTTGTATCTAGGGCCTTCCTACAGAATAAAAAGAAAGGAAGCACAGAGAAGGACTTTAGAGTAGTGAGAAGTCTGTGAGCCTTCTCTTGCTCTCCTTGCAAGTTTCTAAAAAAACATTTGCCGTCTCCTGTCTGTTATTGATAAATGTCTTTTGCCTTTTAGAACCTGACATTTCTTGGGGGCTCGTCCGGGATCCCAATACTGCCTGACGATTCCAGAGGACGGGTAAGACGACAGCTTAAGACCGTGGCCACGGCAACCTAGACCCTTTCCGGGAGCTGGCCTCCTCCCGTCGTCTGGGGTCCGACGGCTGACGGGATTCCGACAGGAGACGTAAATTGGTGAGCATACTTTTCCTTTAAAAAGGGGAAAAGTAAAACTGAAGGAGTCACGTCCGCCGGAGTAAAATAGGTACAGAATTAGTAGTAGGTTACGACGCCTGATAATAGTCGTGTTAAATTAAAAGAATAGTACCTAAATAGGTGACGAGACCTGATAATACTCGTGAGGAAAGTAAAACCCTGAATATCCTAGGCACTGGCAGGTAAATAAATAACGGGGAGTGACTCCAGTGAATGTGTGAGTGAATGGGAAGGTAATTCCACTAGGAATTCTTCCATACTAAAACAGTAAGGATCAAACGGTGGGCCTCAGAGGAAGCACAGGCAAGAATTCTCCACTCTCAGTAGAGAGTTGAAGTGAGAATTGCCTCTGGAGGTTAATTAAAACTGCCGTCTTACTGAAGAGAAATTCAGTCTGTAGGACACCCTAGGTGCATAAGACTGAACCAAAACAGAGATTAAAATGGGACAGAGTAATACTAAAACAGATCCTTTTGAGGGGTTGGAGAGTAATGACTGGAAAGTAATGCAAGCGAAAGGACCAGATCATGTCCAATTTCTACAATTGTGGCAACAACAGTTTGGTTATACAGGACAGTTAAACACTAAGGCCTTAACTAAACTACAGGAAGATATTCAAAAGAAGGCCAAGGGAAAGCCAAAGAAAGGAGAAGGAAAGAAGAGAAAGAGAGAAGTTAGAAAAGTCACAAAAGCAACTGTTAGTTGCACGACAGGAAGATAATGAGACAGGACCAAGAGGGAGAGTGCTAGGGAGAAATCAAGTAGGAGAAGCAAGTAGTGAAAATGAGGCAGAGCCGTTAACTGCCATACCTAGGCTGTATCCAGACATATCTACAGGCGCGGTACCAAAACACTCTGACCACACCCCACCAAGCGCGCCACCGCCACCGTATGTGTCACACACACCCAAACCAACGACTAGATCAGCAGGAACGGTAGGAAACTGGTCTAAACAGATAGGAGGACTGTTAAGTCCCGGAGGACAGATAAGAAATCCTCAACCAGACGAACAAACATGTTTAGCGGATTCTATTGCGTTGTTAAAACATTTAGCTGAACAAGGTCATAAAGTCAGTAAAAGCAAGTTGCAGTTATGTCAACAACAAGTAAAATATCTAGGGCACATTCTCAGTGCAGGAGGACGAACTATATTGGAGAGTAGAAAAGCAGCCGTATTGCAGGCACCAAAACCGACAACAAAGAAACAGATGATGTCATTCATTTTGTGAATCAGATAATAAGTAACATAGGTAAAATGTTCAAAATAGATTTAAAAAATCACTGTGCTTATCATCCACAAAGTGCAGGGCTTGTAGAAAGGACAAATGGCACGATAAAAAATAGGCTAAAGAAATGTCAACAACAAGTAAAATATCTAGGGCACATTCTCAGTGCAGGAGGACGAACTATATTGGAGAGTAGAAAAGCAGCCGTGTGCAGGCACCAAAACCGACAACAAAGAAACAGATGATGTCATTCTTAGGGTTGACAAACTACTGCAGAAGTTGGGTTCCCAATTATGCAGAGATAGTGAGCCCTTTGCAAACAATAATGTACAAAAATGATTTGAAAATGTCCTCACATTTGGAGTGGACATCAGAAGCAGAAAAGGCATTTTGTGATATAAAGCAAGCTCTAGTATCAACCTCAACACTAGCATTACCAGATTACAACAAATCCTTTGTGCAAACAGTTGACTGCAAAGGACATTTTATGACATCTCTGCTTATGCAACAACATGGTGGTAAAATGAGGCCAGTGGCTTACTATTCATCTAAAATGGATGCAGTAGCATGCGCACTACCACACTGTGTAAGAGCTGTGGTAGCAGCCTCATTAGCTGTGGAGAGTCATCCAGATGCACTAACTGTAGCCAAAGCATTATGTAGAGAAATAGTACCCAGCTATGGCATTCCAGAGCGGATCTACAGTGATAATGGCACACATTTTGTGAATCAGATAATAAGTAACATAGGTAAAATGTTCAAAATAGATTTAAAAAATCACTGTGCTTATCATCCACAAAGTGCAGGGCTTGTAGAAAGGACAAATGGCACGATAAAAAATAGGCTAAAGAAATGTCAACAACAAGTAAAATATCTAGGGCACATTCTCAGTGCAGGAGGACGAACTATATTGGAGAGTAGAAAAGCAGCCGTATTGCAGGCACCAAAACCGACAACAAAGAAACAGATGATGTCATTCTTAGGGTTGACAAACTACTGCAGAAGTTGGGTTCCCAATTATGCAGAGATAGTGAGCCCTTTGCAAACAATAATGTACAAAAATGATTTGAAAATGTCCTCACATTTGGAGTGGACATCAGAAGCAGAAAAGGCATTTTGTGATATAAAGCAAGCTCTAGTATCAACCTCAACACTAGCATTACCAGATTACAACAAATCCTTTGTGCAAACAGTTGACTGCAAAGGACATTTTATGACATCTCTGCTTATGCAACAACATGGTGGTAAAATGAGGCCAGTGGCCAGTGCATCTAAAATGGATGCAGTAGCATGCGCACTACCACACTGTGTAAGAGCTGTGGTAGCAGCCTCATTAGCTGTGGAGAGTAGTGCAGGAATAGTACTATTTCACCCACTAACATTGAAAGTACCACATGCAGTCTCAGCACTGTTATTACAGACAAATATGATATTCTTATCTCCCGCGAGACACTTGTCATGCATGGCTACTCTTCTGTCACAGCCACATTTGACTATTGAAAGATGTACAGTGTTAAATCCAGCCACATTAATACCACTCCCTGATGATGGTGAAAAACATGACTGTCAAGCGGAAGCAGAGAAAACCGCAAAGAGTAGAGAAGACTTGTCAGATGTTCCCTTACTGGAAGGAGAAGTACTATTTGTAGACGGCTCTTCTAAAAAAGATGAACTGGGCAAGACAAAAACAGGATATGCTGTAGTTACTGCAACAACTGTATTGAAAGCAGAACCATTGCCTAGTTCCATGTCAGCGCAAGCAGCAGAGCTAGTTGCGCCACGGAAGCCTGTAAATTAATGAAAGGAAAAATAGTAACCATATATACAGATAGTCAGTATGCTTTTGCTACAGCACACATCTTTGCTGGCTACTGGAAAAACAGAGGCATGGTGACATCTACAGGAAACCAGTGACACACGCTGAATTGCTTACTGAACTGTTGGGGGCAGTAAAATTACCAAAGAAACTCGCAATATGTAAGTGTCAGGCTCATACGTCAGGGCAAGATCCTATCTCAAAAGGCAACGCCTTTGCGGATAGGACAGCAAAAGAAGCAGCGATGAGGCAAGCACAGATAATGACATTTGAGACTCAACAACATTTGTCTAAAAACGCACTACGGGACATGCAACAGCAAAGTCCTGAGGCAGAACTTAAGCAATGGAAAAGCAAAGGGGCTACAATCAAGGATGACATTTATGTATGACCACAAGGGAAGCCAATCCTTCCAAAAAACCTATATAAATGGGCTGCTATATTGAGCCATGGTTTGACACATGTCTCAACAGGAGGGATGGTGACACAGGTACAAACTAAATACACTACCTATGGCTTTAATCTATACTCAAAAAATTTTTGTAGAGCTTGTTTAACATGTGCACGGCATAATGCTCAAGGTAATTTAAGGCCAAAAAGGGGTCAGTTTCCACCCCACAATATCCATTTCAGGTCATACATATGGATTTTATTGAACTAAATAAATGTGAAGGGAAGAAATATTGCCTAGTGATTGTAGATGCGTTTTCAAAATGGGTAGAAATATTTCCAACAAGTCATCCAGATGCACTAACTGTAGCCAAAGCATTATGTAGAGAAATAGTACCCAGATATGGCATTCCAGAGCGGATCTACAGTGATAATGGCACACATTTTGTGAATCAGATAATAAGTAACATAGGTAAAATGTTCAAAATAGATTTAAAAATCACTGTGCTTATCATCCACAAAGTGCAGGGCTTGTAGAAAGGACAAATGGCACGATAAAAATAGGCTAAAGAAATGTATGGCTGAAACAGGTAGGTCATGGGTAGGATGCCTTGATCTAGTGAAAATGTATATGAATATCACCGGTAAGACAGGTCTAACACCATATGAGGTACTGTTTGGGAGACCATACAGAATACCATGGTTTACTACAAATTGGGAAACTGGAGAAGAGCAAACTCTAGCAGATTACATGAGGAAGATGCTAGAAAAACAACAAAGTAAAACTGATGAGTCTCCACTTATGTCTCCGCAGCAGGAAGACTTAGTGTCACCAGGAGACTGGGTGCTGATTCGCAGTATAAAGAAAAAGCATTGGAATGAACCAAAGTGGGAGGGACCCTACCAGGTACTGTTAACCACACCAACCGCACTAAAGATAGCTGAAAGATCTACTTGGATCCACTTGACCCATTGTAAGAGAGTCATTTTGGCTGAAGACTCGATAGGGGAGGTGAATCAAAGTCTGATAATAGGTGGACTCAGACGTGTAGAGTCTGGGTAGACCTGAAAGTCAGTGAAGAAATTATAAGACACCAAACCAAGTAGAGGAGAATATAGTACTGACTAAAATGACTCCACTGTGGTTGAAGTGTTCCATTAAAGGAGGAATAACAGGACATACTAACAATTGGCTATTAATGGCTGAGCAGGCTGCAGGCAGTGTGAGACAAGACTGTGTGGTATGTATGGGACCAAGACCTATACTGAAGGTAACAGTAGCTGCTGTTCCACCAGATTATGTTATAACTGTAATGAACAACAGTGTAATGACAGACTCTAATTTAACTGTTTATGATGAAATATTTCCTGCAGTTCCCAGCCCAAAAGAAACCGCTGTTTCACAGTACAGTGGCTATGCAAAATTTCACATGTGTGAATCTTACAGGAAGCAATCACAAACTAGGTACAGTACCAGAAGACTATTGTAGCACAATTCATGTTACTAACCATTCCTTTGTACCAGTAAGTAGAGCGGACCTCTGGTGGTGGTGTGGGGCTAATCAATTGTATGATGTCATTCCCACCAATGCTTCTGGACGGTGCAGTTTAGTTTCACTTTTACTACCTGTAAATGTAATCCCCACATCAGTGGAAGAATTGGTGCAAGGTCAAAATATAGGTCCCCAGGAAGACCTAAGACGTACTAGACGATCTACTGTGGAATGGACTGATGATGACCCAACATATATAGATGCAATAGGGGTACCAAGAGGTGTTCCTGACGAATACAAACTGGCAGATCAAGTTGCTGCAGGATTTGAGAGTATTCTCTGTTGGTGGTGTACCACTAACAAGAATGTTGACAGAATAAATTACATCCATTACAATGTGCAACGCCTAGGGAATTGGACTCAGAAAGGTTTTGAAGCGGTACATCAGCAGTTATCTGCCACGTCACTTATGGCATTTCAGAACCGCATAGCAGTGGACATGTTAGCAGAGAGAGGAGGCGTATGCTCCATGTTTGGTGATCAGTGCTGTACTTTCATACCAAATAATACAGCTCCAGATGGAAGTCTGACTATTGCGCTAGAGGGATTACGAACGCTGAATACTAAGATGAAGGAGCATTCTGGGGTAGATACATCTCTGTGGGATGGTTGGATGAACATGTTTGGAAAATACAAGACGCTGGTACAATCGCTCTTGATGTCTGTGGCAGTGTTTGCTGCTCTGTTGACCCTGTGTGGATGTTGTTGCATCCCTTGCATCAGAGCCTTATTACAGCGCCTGATTAATACCGCCATCGCCCCAGTACAACATGATTATCAACAACTGTATCCCTTACTAGCTACTCAGGCCAACGAGTATGATGACGCAGAAGCACTGAATGAGGAAGAGACTGGTGCAGACATGGAGTAGCCTCACTCTAATGACTTTAACCAACTGACCTCTGAGTGTAAGCATTAATTTGAGTAATCTAGAATTGAATACCATAAAAATAATTAAAATAAGACAGACAAAAACTGTTCAATTCGCTTCCTTTATATGAACTCTGTACTGAAAACCGTGAGGAGTGGTATAGACGGATGTGAGAGTGGAAGGATTAATGTGATAAACAGGAGGGAAATGTTGGAAATTGTACATAAGTTATCTCATGTAATCCTTCACTGATCTAAAAACTAGACAATCATGCTTGTAATTAATGTTGCTTTGCTTGCAAAGCTTGCTGTTGTTGTACAAGTGTCTTAACAGTTGCTGTGAGAAAGAGGAAGCTTCAGAGATGCAGCGACAAAGGAAGATGGATCCACAAGACACTGACAACAGGAAACAGAAGCTGCCTGTAAGACCGCAGGACAGAAGAACCGGTTTATACTTGCTGAAGACGAGATATGCTAACAAAAATACACATATAAGGGCATACATATTAGAACTGGAGAAGGCTGACTCAAAACCCCTCCCTTTACTCAGCTCTCCATTGGTTGTATCTAGGGCCTTCCTACAGAATAAAAAGAAAGGAAGCACAGAGAAGGACTTTAGAGTAGTGAGAAGTCTGTGAGCCTTCTCTTGCTCTCCTTGCAAGTTTCTAAAAAACATTTGCCGTCTCCTGTCTGTTATTGATAAATGTCTTTTGCCTTTTAGAACCTGACACAAACTAATCATTTATTATTAGTTATTTTCTGTGACAGTAGTAGTCTGGTTATAGTTTGTCAAATAAACATCTCATTTATAAAGAACTTGGTTATTTGATTTGTGTGTATATATAAAGTAATTGAATCACTGTACACTAGGTCAAGAACTCCGTAGCACCCTGAGATTAAGAGATTCTATTAATTAATGTCAAATTCACAAGTTTTCCCTGTTTTAGCAAAACTGGGTGGCGCCCTGATAATTTCTACTATTAAAGGTAATTTTTGGTTTATGATCAACTTAAATCTATTGTTTATAAATACATAATTTGATATTAATGAATGATTGACTAATCTGCTCTACACTATTTATGCTACAATGTAGTGAAATAGTTTCTGTTCGTAGTTTAGTCATGCAGTTTGTCAAAGAAACATCTAGTTTGATAAAGAAGTTGGTTATTTGATTTGTGTGTGTCTATAAAGCAAATTGAATCACTGGACACGAGGTCCAAGAATCTCAAGAGCTGCCTTAGGTTAAGAGACCCTATCATATCAAATCTGCAAGTTTTCCCTGTTTCCACAAAACTGGATGGTGTCTGTGTGAATCAATAACTTAAGAGTTATTGATTATAAATACTGATGTTATACAAATGAATGACTGATTATTCATGTGCTACAGGGAGCGTCTTTGTGCTCAGTGATCCCTGTCAGCTTCTTTCTGTGCACTCATCAGCCTGTCTGCCTCCACTGACTAGTTGTTCACTGCTCTTGTAGTCATTTCTGCAGTATTGAGCTGCTCCCTCTGCAGTGAGCTTAATTACCCTACAAAAAGAAATTATGATTCTGGTTCTGATTGTCCCACCGAGTAGAAGATACACTCTACTCTTTGTAAGACTGCAGCTGTCTTACAGGGACAAGTTTCCTTCTCCGTACTGGTTGTGAGACTGGAACAAAGCTCACCTGAATTGTGAAGGTCATTCTGAGAGGCGTGACTAACTACGTCACTCCTGCTCCACCTACTTCTACTGCACCTACTCATGATCCACCCACTCCTGATCCACCTACTCATGCTCCACCCACTCCTGGTCCACCCACTCATGCTCCACCTACTCCTGGTCCACCACAAATGAACTTGGCTCCATCTCGTGGCCAATTTGGTGAACTGAGTTTGATGGTTGCAGTATTCAAACTTTCCATGTGTGCATGGTAGCTCTGATACATAATTAGCTAAAACTAACACACATCACAACAATTTCTCACTAATACTTGTCAAGGATACTGAATAAAATCATAACAACAGTAAAATAATCATAAGGATTTCTTACTACTAACTGTAAATGATACTGAGTAAAGCTTCTACTAAACTGGCATTTATAATACATCATTCAATCACAAACAACTAAATCGTTAATCAAGTTTTAATCTTCCTTTTTCCTGTCAGCTCTCAATTGTCATAACCACTTTCTACAAAAAACCCAAAACACAACAATTTCATTGATTAATTTACACAAAATAATCAACTACAACTAACAACAACAGTAAAGCCTGGTTTATGCTTCTGCGTCGCGGCGACGGCGTAGACCCGACGGCGTCGTTGAGCATTCGAAGCTCTGCGTCGAGGGAACGTGTTGCTCTTCAATTCACCGCCAAGCTGCTAGAGGGGTGTGGCTGTCTCTTTGTGTGGCTTCTGGGGGCTCATATCGGATTCCTTGGTTTTCTTCCGACAGTAAACAATGACAACTGAGATGGAGCGGGTGTTTCTGGAGATGGAGCTCATTAAATTGAAAAAGAAATGCTGTTGCTACAAATGTTGAAGCATAGAAGACGTTTGAGGAGGTGGTCTGTCCGACTATTCCGCACCGCTCGTGCTGCTCCACAAATAGCGGTGTTGTTGAGCTGTTGACCGGAAAAGCAACCGCCGGAAATTACGTTCTGAGCGGCCCAATCACAGTCCTTGCCGCTCGTGTCTCAACGCGTTGACGCCTTGACGCGTAGTCAGGATTTTTTTTGGAGGTGCGCGTCAGGCTACGGCATAGGGTCCGCGTAGGGGTCTGCGTCGGCCGTGTTAACTACGCCCGTGCGCCCTTGACGCAGAATCATAAACCAGGCTTAACAGAGGCAGAAGAATTGAATTGAAAAGCTGTATGTATGGATGTAATGCATCCCTCTTGCTTGTCTTGCACATCTTCCTGCTCTCCGCTAACATACATATTATAAATCAAACATGTCATCTCCTGCAGCAAAACTCATCCACCCATACAGATGTAGAATCCATTGACGCCTCTGAGAATTTGGACATAGTAATAACAGATTTGACTGAAGATTTATTCCCAGGTTATGCAAATAAACCCAGAGTGCCACTCACCAAGAACTAATACAGTAACAACTAAAATATGCATTTCCTACTGAAAATGTGTGGGAATACTGTCAGCTGAAGCTACGCTGCTCATGCTGAATGCTGCTTAGCTTAAGCTAATCTGCTAATGCTGGGTTGAATGTTTTGGGAAGGTGAAGTAGAATAAACTTTGAAAAAATATGAATGTATAATTTAATTCAATTTAAAAGTTGAATGTTGAAAATGTGTGACGTAGCATAAACCACACTTTTTAGATATTAAAGCTGCAATCCATGATGCTGTTCAGAAACACTTTTTGTTCTACTGGGTGAAATGCTCCTTCTACCCTGAGAGCAGTCAATACATGATGTGTTCAGAAAAAGGAAGGGAAAGAATCAGACCTCTGTGGCAGCTACAGGACTGTAAAAACTCTGACCAATCAACTGACACTCCAGAGCGAGAGATGAGAGAACCAATCATGTGTCATCCTGCTCATGTCCCTCCCTCCTCCCCGCTGTTGCTGGAAATATCAAACACACAGTTCATCTGCAGAAATACAGAGATAGCAGGGAAATCCCTTCTGTAGGGAACAATGTCAGAGAAAATGCAGCCAAAAATACCACTTCCAGTGTTACTTCTGACGACTCATCATGCTAAACAGACAAAGAGAAGAAAGAGGGAGGAAGAAAAGACTGAAAGACAAAACTCTGGATAAAGCTAAGAGGACAAACCAGAGTGAACATCGGTGGAGACACTGAGACATCTGAAGGGACTGAAAAGTGATGCAGAAGTTACTTTCGTCCTGTTGGACAGGTAATTATTTGTTTAGCTTAGGGAGGAGTTATTATTTTCATGAAATATGTAATGTTTGCTAACTTAGCTACTGTTGTAGCGCGTATTAGCCTGATGCTAACGTTAGCTTCTCTGTGGGTGTAAGCTGGTCGTAGGTGTGGCTTGTATTGAAGAGGTTATAGGATATGACATTTTGACCATATTGCACAGTCATAATCATCACTGTCTGCATTATAAAGGTGACAAAATGACGTTGATATATTGGCTTTGAACGGGACTTTTACAGCTGTGGTGATGTAGCATAACAGCTCTCCTCTCCCTGCTGAATGCTACTGTTCAAGTTTGAAGGGGTGGAGCTTTGGACGGAGCACTGATGGGAGGAGAGTGTGGAGGTAAGGGGAGGCTGAGAGGAGGTGCTACTTTCAAATCTTGCTAGCTCTTTCAACTCATGAATTGTAGCTTTAATAAATGAATTATCAATTATCAATAATTAACAGAACTAACTATTAATTATTAATCAGCGATTTGCTCGTTGAATCAGGGGAACCATCTCTTTTTATCAAAGGTTTAAGCTTATTTGATCGATCAGTCCGATATCATAAGATCATAAAACTCTGAATCAGGAATTTTATGCATTTGCTTCATATATGTGTGTGTGTGTGTGTGTGTGTGTGTGTGTGTAGTGTTAAGGGAAGAAGTTAATTCTTTTCTAGAGGTAATTCACTGTTACTGTTAAAAATTAAGTGGATATTTTACTTTGAGTGACACCAATTCAAGAATCAGAAAAGGGCCGAAGCGTCCTACTTTGTGCAGGTTTTCCTGGTTCCAGGCAGGTCCAGAAGGCAGCTTAGTGGGCTCTGGTGCTTCTTGGATTCACAGTCCAGACTGGAGGTTAAGCCTGTCGGCAGGGTGGAACGAGAGCGAGCTGGGTTGTCGCTGATCAGCTGGCCTATTGGTCACCGGAGAGACTTCGGTCGCACATTGGTGGCGATGGCTGGACGCTGACTGGCTTTCGATGGCAGATGGTGTCGTACAAATTATTCAGATAATACATTCATTAAATCTCGTTTGGCCAGAAGGGTATCGACTTAACGTTAACTCCAAATAAAAGAAATGAAAACATTGAAATGAAAGCACTGTTGCTTTTTAGACTAAACTTGACTGATCAGATGTTAAAAATTAACACGTAGACAGAACCAAATAACAGAGAGCGAGAATAAAAAAAGAACTAATGAGACACAGATGAAGACCGGAAAAACGAAAGACAACAGCTAAAAGACAACTGAAGTCTGTAGATTTTTGGTTTTCTATTACTCTTGAGAAGTGGTGGAATTGGGAGGAGTTAAACAGTCCTTCCTCTCTTTTCACTTTTAATTCATATGTAAGTGAATTGAATATAATCTACTCGTTAATTTATGAATCACATATTCACTTCCCACTATAAACCAAACAAATTATTACCTTAGTGTTAAGCACGTGATGAGACATTTGATAATCACCAGTTTTCAGCAAATGTTATAAGCAGATTATTATCACATAACTTTAAGATGTAATGCATCTCATTATGTAGTTTACCAAACTAAACAAGATTAAACAGGATTAATTCAACCATGCTAACAAAGAAAAACAATAGATTATAATTACTAAGTTATTAACTTTGAACACAGCTTTGCATAAAGTTCACAGATGAAATCAAAAGATTATATGGAAGGTTTACCTTCATTGTCCACTAGATGGCAATGTGGCTCCATGATAGAATTTATCTTAAAACAACTCACTTGTAACTCAGTGACACATACTGCTTCAGGGGTCAAAAAAGGATCAAAATTCATCTTTTCATTTGAGGACAAATTTTTATCCAACTCATATCATGTTTAGATACTCATAACCTTTTATTTTACATTACATAGAGAACTTCATCCACAAAATCTGAGTGTTTTCACATCTGTGAGCCAGTTTTATGGATTTCTTCTTTTTCTTCTCTGGGGTCCATAAACACATCACAGATAAGAGCGATGGAGGTGTGGAGGTCACTGTGTGTGTGTGTGTGTGTGTGTGTGTGAGAGAGAGAGAGAGATTTGGGAGAAGAAAACACATAAAGTTGCAATTCAATTGTAAGGAATGTGTTATTGAATTGAAGAATTATTTGATATTCTGTAATACATGCAGGTACAAAAGAGAAAGGAGAAGGGACTTTTAAAGTCTATCGGAGAGCTAACTGCTAAACAGCAAAAAAAACAAAGAGCAAAGTGGAAATGAAAACTCAAAGAGGTACAAGAAGAAGAAAAATGCCTCCAGACAATTCTGAACGACAGCCCCCCATCTGATGTCTCCGGCACAGATGACCAACTCCTACAGCCCAGACCAGTGCTACAGCCCAGGGACGAAAATGACAGGATTGCACAATCCTATAATAAGGTGTTATTGCTTTTATATCTCAGCACTCACCCAATCAACCTATCCATCACTCACTTGCTGCCCTCTCCATCACTGTCATTCCTGTCTTTTTCACTCACTCACTGACTCACTTTCTTACTCAGTCACTCACTCACTCTCTGACTCACTCAGTCAATCACACTTTGTCTTACTCAATCACTGTCTCACTCTCTTCCAGGAGGACACGCCATCAACCGGAGGAACTCAGACCATTAGTGATGCAACACAATCACCCTCTGGTCCAATGACATCACCTAAAAGAACAATGTCCACAAAGGAAAAACTCAAGCTAACTAAAAAACTGAAGATCACACTGACAAAGCTCGAGAAGAAAAACAAGGAGCTCGACAATCTGAGAAAAAAAATAAAACATCTTGAAGCAAAGAATGCAGGGCTGCATCAGACACAAAGGAAGCTGGCAGACAAAAGGAAGGTTACACAGAACAGACGCCACAACATGAGAACCGTCGCAACACCTGCAAAGACAACCCATTGCCAGTTGTGATGGACCCAGCCACAAAGAACAACATGATGAGATGGAATGAGTGGGTGACAAAAACATCACCATACTGGAAAAAATCTCCTGATGGTACTGAGGTTGAAGGCAAGCACACCACTCTGGAACGACAGCGCCAGCCTAGAAAAACTGGTGGAGCAAACAGAGAACGACCTGCCACGTTTCAAGGTTCACCTCTTCAACATAGCACACCAGTTCAGAGAGATCAGGCGGCTGAAAGAGAGATTGGTGGAAGATGAAGGAGTTGTACATTTTGACTACAGTGAAAGTTACAACTGTAAGTGGAGCACGGAAATAAAGGACACTCACTTTGGTGGAGGTCACAAACAGGTTACTTTGCATACTGGTGTCCTGTATGTGAGTGAGGGACAGCCGGAAGCCTTTGCCACGGTATCCAGCAGTCTAAAGCACGATGCTGTAGCGACGTGGGCACACCTTGATCCAGTGTGGCAGCATATAAAATCCAGTCACCCCACAGTAAAACATGTCCACCTGGTGTCTGATGGGCCAACTTCCCAATACCACAACAAGGTTTGTCATGAGCAATAACTTTTAGACTGATATTGATTGGTCAGAATTTTATAAATCCATCAGTAAAACATGAGAAAGACAAAATACCCCATATTTACACTCACTCACTGTCACTCACTTTCCGACTCACTCTCAACATTCAACCTCTCTATCTTTCTTCTCCTCCCGCCATCCCCAGTGTCTCCTTCTCTATTTGGCATCCACAAGTGCCTTTCTTCATAGCAAGGGTTTCAAAGTCTGTGACCTAAGGAATTTTACAAGAGGCATCCCACACACAGGAAAGGTGCTCCAGACGGCGTTGGAGAGGAGCACTGAAAAATCTTGCCGTCACAGGCTTTACAGGTAGCCTATGGAACGGATACATACCTGGATGTGCTGAAGCCTTGCTGCACAACCTGTCAGAGCAGAGTTCAGTGAAACTCTTCAAGGTGACTGAAGAGGGACATTGAAACATTTGGAGAGTTAGTGCCCCCACTCTGAAAGTAAATCAGGTAAGGTATCACTCCAGTAAACAATCAGATTATGATGATTCCCATTATGTTCACTGAATAAATGTGCAACGTTACTCATATATTTTTCTGTGTTGGTTTTTTTTTCAGCTTTATTGCAACAGAACCAGGGAAGATCAGAGTGAGGGGATGTCTCATGCTTCTGTAAGCCTGCATGTGATTGCTATGCTCCAAAAGAAGTCATTCTCAAAGAAGAGACGACGAAAATAGGGACTCTCATTGGAGTTGGGCAATGGGTGCTTTCGTTAAGTATGACGGATGCCTGTATCCTGGTATTGTAACACAGGTAGGAATGTGTAGCTGTTAAGTGACGCCAAGGTTTAAAGATTATTACATTGTAATGAGATGGTAATTTCTCTTCACACCATGTCGTGCCACAGCCTCCTGCGGCAGAGTGTGATGCTCTCATTTTAATTAGGAGACAGTTGGTTGAGACCCTGCTTGCTACTAATGAGAGAAAAAGTAGCAAAATTGACCTAAAATTGTTTTGGTGCAAAAGTTAGGGACAATTTCGTGAGAATCACCCAGCTGGGATAGACTCCAGGCCCCAAATACAGCTTACATGTTGATGTATCAGCAGTAATACTCCAATAATATAATATATGATACAATATGAACTGCAGCAGGCACTTTAAAATTTGAGAAATTTTGTAGAACAGTGTTGTATTGACAGCTAACAGACCATTGGTGAAATGTGTTTTGGTAATAATAATAATAGCTGGTTAATGAGTGCTTTACTTTATGTATTTGTGTACCTTACTTGATGCCAAATGATAACTGATGGATCAGCTAGCTCAAAAGTTTTGTCTTCACTTTCTCAGGTGAAATGAGCAGCGTGTCTTTCTGTTAAACACTTCAGTTGTGTTCCGCTCTGCTCTTGTTCTAATCTGCTGCTTTGATCTGTATTCTAATCTGCTTTGGATCTGTATTCTAATCTGTTTTGATCTGTACTGTACCTTCTATTAGTCATTTTCTGCTTATTTGATTTACCCGGCAACCAATAAAGTAACTAAGTATTGTCAAAAATCAATAAATGCATTATTACACATTAATATATCTTAATGCATAATGCATGTATACACACACACACACACACACACACATCAGTCTAGTGTCCAGTGACTCAGTCCAGTTAACAACAGACAGAGAGTCTTAAGCAGGTCAGTTTTTAACCAGACATGCAGTGTAAATTTGAACTCTACAGCGTGTTAAACTGCAGAAAAAGCTTGAATCTCTGCTTGCAGAGGGAATTTTCCAGAGTGGGCGCACAGATCGGGTAAGTAACCTTAACATTCACATGTTGGCAACATCTTTAACAAGTTTTTTTCAACTGAACATGAAGTTGTTATAGTTTTATTGTTGTTGGTTGAGGAGTCCAATCAGAGCAGACCAATAGCTGGTAAGTAGGCCAAAGTTATGGTACAAAATGATGCTTGTAGCTTTACTGTACAACTAGCAGAAGCTAGCACCAGCAATGGTTTATAAAGGATCTTTGCTAGGCTAAATACTGGAACCAGTGAACCAATTTTTAAAAATGAAAATGAATCAATTATCAAAACAGTTGCCGATCGACTCATTGGATTACTCTGCCAATCCTTTTTGGCTCTGATTCACATCTTTTTGATGCAGGTATTGAGACAAGACTTTTAAGTGATATCTATCCCAACTCAAACTTACTGTATATCTTACCTTAAATGTGATCTGTCCCTGGCTAACAGCACTCAAGGCCTGACGTGGGCAGGGGACCAGCCTGCATGATGTCCTGCAGTCCCTGGATCAAGAAACGCTACAGCCACCTTCACCGATGGTGGAACTGTAAAAGAACAAAACATGACAATGAACTCCATAAACTGCCATGTTTCAAAACAGGAGCATTAAAACACAAAGTAATATCTGCATTTACAAAGGTGAGAATCAGCCAGCTTACCAAACTAACTGCAAATACTGTAATATAAGTAGGGGCATGATGGGAATTATGGACATAATTTTTAAAAAACACCCACTTCCAATTAAAATCAGCCTGTTTTATATTAATTTCAATCAACTCAATGTTCTCTCTATTTGGGATTTAGAAATATAATCCTTATGTTTTATTTTTTTTTAATTATTAACTACAATGGGTGCATTTTATTTGAAATTTAATTAAATAGTTGTATCAAAATCAGAAACACAATCATATTGAATGTATTTATCTAATACATTGATTCAAATCTACATGAGCATTGGTAGAATCATTTCTTACAGTGAAGTGACCCTGTGACCATGATGCCCTCCACCTAGCTGGATAATCTACCTGTGACCACACAGGCATGCAAGGTCTCATATCATGTATAAACGTGTTATTTGCTCAGATGTACGGGTATGTGTGCAAACATATGTAATACCACATGACTTCAATGATACAGGTTGACTTCTCTCCTTCTGCTATTTGGAGAATTAAATTACATTAGCTTTCGATCCACCACTACTCAGAGCTTTGACGATTCATTACCCATTGTGTTAGTTTACACTGAGACAAACTGGACAAACAACTAAAAGTGTTCAATATGTATGTTACTTCTGCCCCAAAGGTCTCCAATTAAAAATTTCCAGCAGCAGTATCAGAAATCACACTGGCAGCAACTCTGTCAGCACTGTTATGTAACTCATGCAACAGTCTTATGACCCCCAAAGACAACAATCCATGTAATCAGGGGTCCGCACAGGTTCGGCTGAGCAAATGTAATACACCTCTCTGGGCCCTTATAACAGTCTTAAGGATCCTAAAACAAACATCCTTAGGGCCGCTACAGGGCACTGAGTAGCCACGACCTCTGGGAACTTGACCTACAAATGGCCTCCAGGGCACTTAACACCTCGGGAAGCGCCTTCCCTCTGTCTCAAGCCTTCTCTCAATGAGATCTGCTCTGTGTTGATCTGTATTCTGATCTGCTTTGATCTTTATTCTATTCTTGCTTTGATCTGTATTCCACTCTGCTTTGATCTGAATTATAATCTGCTTTGATCTGTATTCTATTCTCGCTTTGATCTGTATTCTCTATTCTGTTTTGATCTGTACTGTACCTTCTGGCTATCTGTTGCATATTCGATTTTACCCGGCAAACCGCAAAAGTAACTAAGTATTGTCAAAAATCACAAGTGCATTATTACACATTAATGTATCTTAATGCATAATGCATGTATACACACACACACACACACACACACACACATCAGTCCTTAGTGTCCAGTGACTTCAGTCCAGTTAACAAACAGACAGAGAGTCTAAGCAGGCCAAGCTTTATCCAGACATGCAGTGTAAATTTTAATCCTACAGCGTGTTAAACTGTAGAAAAAGCTTGAATCTCTGCTTGCAGAGGGAATTTTTCTTAGAGTGGCGACACAGACGGGTAAGTAACCTTAATATCTGGCATGTTGGCAACATCTTCAACAAGTTTTTTTCAACTGAACATGGTTTTTATAGTTTTATTGTTGGTCGGTTGAGGAGATAAGTTGGCAACATGTACCCTTCTGTTCGATGTGATATTATTGAGTCACAGTTAAGCACCAGTTCTCATTGAGATAAGATGACCTATGTTAGCTAAGGATTATTTCTGGAAGGCTGCTGATCGAGATAAGGAATTGCTTAGGAAAAAGCAGGTGGTTTATCTCTCCTTATAGGGTACTTGTGATTACTTTTCCTCACTTCAAATGTGGATGGTACTTTTTCCCTAGATGCTTCCCATACTCTACCCAGGCAAATGGTACTTGTACGCAGTCTTTTCCCCAGTACTTTACCTCCACAGGGAACACAGGCAAATGGTGTTACTCATGCTAGTTTCTTCCCCCACACTTTACCTCTCTCTTGGGTAGATGGTACTTATTCTAGTTCTTCCTGCACTCCACTATTTGAAAGGTACCTTACAATCACTTTCCTACTATAAGCAGTATTAAACCGTTAACAAGTGTCTGACTCTCTAAGACGAAGGTTGCTCAACCTTTCACCTGCTTTCCTTCTCCTGTGTGGTCTTAGATGAGAGGAAGAGATGACGAGGAGATGTGAAATCACTTTTAATGATTTCAGCAAGTCAAAGTGTAATTTACAGATTCAAGGTGTTGGATCGCACAAACAAAAACTAGATGAGGCTTGGGCGCTTCCAAGCCCTCGCACAAGGCTATTTTTCAATCTTTATATCGCTGACAAGTAAATACTTTCTAACTAGGCATTGTCTTCTGGTCTTCGGGGGTGTTGGATGTCATCAGTTCTTCTCCTCATTGGTTGATATTTGGTGCAAAAGGAAGGCCCCGAGGCGCCACACTGGACCTCCAAAGTGTTATTGTGTGCCCAGCGGAGATATCTCCAGCCAAAGGAGATAAGGACACATTCCTGTACTCAGTGAATCTCTGTTCTTTGTCTCTGAAAACCATGAAACTACTTTTACACTATTCATTAGGGAGTGTAATCGACTGCTGGGTTTTAACATCTGATTCAGTATCACGATTCCGTGGATTGGCCGATTTGATTCCAGGACGATATTGATTCATTTTGAATGATCTGATCTGAAATGATTCAGTGCTCTTGAAATCGATTCAGTAACTTTTTAGCCACAAATTCAACCAGTGTGACTGAAATAAATACCTGGATACCGGACAGTGCAGTGTCCTAAATTCCTGTTGTTTCCTGTCAGGAATCTGAGTCAGGTATAAATTTTAACTATGGAAACAAACATGTAAACAACAACTGATGGCAATGCATTCACTTTATTTGAACAAAGTGCATCCAACACTTGAATCAATAGGGAGGAAGTGCAGTAAGTGAAACCAGCATTTTTTTCAACAGTAGATATATCTGTTACTTCTGGATTTTGTTTTTCAACATAAAAAAAGACACAATATTCTGTTGTCAAAAATAAAGTGCAAATCCTAACATCTCTTCAGGTTGGAATTAACAGTAGGTTTACTCTAAGTTCCTTTTTGCTGTTTTTCAACATAGAAATAACAAATACAACATTAACATCAAAATAAAGTGCAACTAATAATCTTTTCAGGTTAAATGAGCAGTGGTTGAACTCTGTTACAGCTCCCCATTTTAATAAACAAACAGCTGTGCACTAATACAAAAGAGATCAAGTCTCACCAATCAGTCTTCAATGACTACAGATTTTTTTTTAAAAATATCAACTGATCAACATGATCTGGCCGCAGAACACTTCTCTGTGCGTTCACCATGTCGCTTAGCTGTACTAAAATCTCGCTCTGCTGGCACACTGGTGCCGGAATACACAGGGTAGCGTTTACGCAAGGGCTGAAAGTAGAGGTAGCTCTTTTTCTTGAGCTCTCCACCACTTCATGGCATTTTCAGTCAATGGCAACGATCTTTGCTCGGCACCTTATCACCTCACTCTGTTTTGTCTCGCTTGTGGATTTTCTTTCTCTTGGGTGAAGGAATCTCCAAACAGCGCATTCAAGGCTTTTCTTACAGGAGGTGACCCACTTGGAGCTACAAACATAAGAGCTTTATTTCAAAATATAGTTGTGTTTCTTTACTCTCCCATTAATACAAAAACAAGAACAATCTATTGCTTTGTTATCAAATGAAACACACCTGTGGTCTCTTCCTTTGAATCCTGACAGCTTTGTGCTTGAGCCTCCCTCGTCTTCCTCCTGACTTTCCATTGCTTGTATCTATGGATATAAGAATGTGTGAACTGTTAAAATTTCTACTCTGTAAGACTACACACAGAAATATATACAAAGATAAAACAACAGATGAGAGTTGAGAGAGGACAACTGGAAAGGAGAGAAGAGAACAGAGCAGAGGAAAGAGGAGAAAAAGTGTTACCTGGTGGAACACTCCTGCCTCAAGAACCCGTTTTTATGTCAAGACCTGTTCTCTGTCCTCTTTTTTTTTCCAGGTAGGGCAGTCTTTTTAAATCGAGTCCAACGCTGCTGCTGTTTAAAAGAACAAGAATATTGCATTGTATTATTAAATTGCTTGCAACTGATGACCACTTCCTCATGCACAAAGGTCAGTAGATTAAACTTTAGTATGTTTTTAAAAGACACATTGGGTACAGTAATGACATAAATATATTGTAGATATTCTGCTAAGTTTTCAACTCAACTCAAATTAAACCTTGAAAATGCAGTGTGTGTGTTTTTACAAATCAGTTGAGTAACCTAAAATATTAACTACAGTAACTAAAGATTTTAATTACAGCTCAAATTATTTACCTAAGTGTTGAGGACATCTTGGTGTCGCTTCTGTAGCGGTGTGGAGAGGTCATCAGCCACCACCCTCTAATCTCTGGCACTAGGGTTGAGTCAGTCTTCACGTGGCTGTAGGTGTTTCAGCAGTTTGGGCTTTGAAGAGGAGCACTACAGAGAGAGATTGGCTGGTCTTCCACCCACGCATCACAGTGAAGGTTATTTTGACAGGACCCATCAAATGAACAATGTCCTCCATGTTGGCAATGTCACTCTACACTTAGCGCGGCCTACATCTGCAGACACCCTTTGCGCAGATCCTGGACATCAGAGTTGCCACACAGCTGGCTGTGTTGTTCCAAAAATGTTCAAGCATGCCTAATGAACTGTTCCATCTGGTGATTATGTCCTGGATCAGTTTATTATGCTGTGGTAAATCCATCAGCTTTAGTTTTTCTCCCAGATCGTGATATGCAAGCTCGGCTGCGTGAAAATATCCAACAATTGCTTCGCACTCTCCCCAACAACCTGGAAGCTATCGGTCCACCCCCAAACCCTCAGCCGAGGCAAGGTTGAGTGTAATGTGCGAAGCAGTGGTAATGTGTGGACTGAACTGGGCTTTTCTGCATCGGCTACAATCATGTTCTATGTTATTCAGACGTGATGGCAGGATTCTTGTCTGAGATTTTCCACCTGCGTGCAGGTTTACTTAGTAACGCACTTAATATTTTTACCCAGTATGGGCCTCAGTTAAAACTCTGGTTTGCAGAACAAAGGTCTTCATTTTCCACCCCTGATCAATGTGATGAGAGGTACTGTCGCGATACCTTGATTTGAGCATGATGTCCAGCCATCCGCCGTTATCGCTTACTCGTTCAGCTTCTGAGAGAGCGCACAGCTTCACATCAGTCTGTAATAATGCTCGCATAATGCAGGAATAATCTTTCCGAGAAGTGTGGTCGGCTCTGGCATCTGGGTACCGTGGCTCCAACGCTTGAATCATTTCACAGAACCCCGGATTTTCAACCACACTGTAGGGTCAAAGATGTCTTTGCAGATAAACTTTTGCAATTGTTGCCCTGATGTTTTTCGCCTCGAGTTGAATTTTGGCCAAGTCTCTGACTAAACATAAGAAGCGAGGCCTGAGGCCTGAGGTGCCTGGACGGTCGGCATTCTGTAGAAATCCCATGGCTACTTAGTAGGTGGTTGGAGAGATACCGCTGTATTTTACTTGGGCTTACTATATTATCCTGGGCAAACAGCCCGAGCCACTTATTTAAAACATCTCCACTTTTTGCAAAAGCCAAAGTGTTTGCACACACTGAACCGCATATTGTGGCTTGAAAATTTTCACGCTCGCTGGTTTCTCCCCGCCATCTGCCATGTTGTGTTGTTCGCTGGCGCTTGCAATGACGTTTCACACAGGAAGGCACAGCAACGTTTAACGCTCTTTCAAAATATACCTATAGTTTTGTTTGTTTAAGTCCAATGCATTATTTCCTAGTACTGATACAATCGATGGATTACATTTGGAAACGATGTTTGATTTCTGATATACGCCGTCCAGAAGGCCAACTTGCCAAGCACAGATCGATGTAGTTGGCTCATAGGAATATAAATCGATACATCGATGGAATGGATGAATCGTTACACCTCCTGATCTATTCATTATACATAATAAAGCATTTCAACATATTTATCAAGAATAAAATAGTAAACCTCTACAACTAGTAAAAACTGTATATGACTGAATACATAATAATGTTATAAGTGTATATATTTAAAACAAAACCATAACTAGTAAAAATATCTGATAATAACAAACTACAACTAGTAAACATCTCTATGCTTAAAACAAATCATAAAATAGCACAAGCATGACCTTCACATCTCAACAGGGCCTATCTATCATGTTAGGGAAATAGAACTCTTTTTTTCCTGGGCTGTGTGAAACCTTCCGTATTGTCTCCTGGAGATACATAACTGCAATGAGCACAAAAATTATTGGTTACAAAATGCTTAGGAAGTATGTCAGATCTGAATCAACAAGAGTGTGGAGAAGAATTACATTGTAATTCTTACCCATGCACTCTGGAGTGAGAAAGACCTAGGCAGTAGGATGAGAATAATGTGACCTAAAAAGAGAAACAAATTCCAGTTTGCAGCTTTTATGTGCAGCTGAAACCATCTTTTAAGCGATGCCTCTGGTTATATGGGATTTTTAAACTTAGGCTAATAAAAATATAGCTACAATCAAAACTAAATGCATACACAAAATCCTAACACTAGCTTCTGGGTAGTTAGGAAAATAAGAGCATAGTTACTAATATAGCTGAGTCATGATTAACAAATGCTTCCATGCTATCAGTTACATACTGTATCTATACAGCCACATGGTAGACCTCATATCTTTTTCATGTTTAGGTCTTCTATGTCAACTTAGCTTTGTATAAACACAGATACAATAATTATATTCCATATATAATAGAGGGGCAATTTCCTCATTTAGATGTTACAGTCAAAGGCAAAGATTCCAGCAAGTAGGCTAATTAGCTGATTAGTTTTACTCATGATTACAGCATACTAATAAACATGAATTTGGTCATAAAATGAGGTTAAGGTTATTTTTACCCGTCTGTGACGCTAATTTGAAAATTCCTCTGCAAAGCAGAGACTCAAGCTGGTTCTACAGTTTAAGACGCTGTAGAGTTGTACCTATTACTGCATGTCTGGATAAAACTGAACCTGCTTTAGACTCTCTGTCTGTTGTGTTAACTGGGCTGCCTACTGGACACTAGGACTGATGTGTGTGTGTGTGTGTGTGTGTGTGTGTGTGTGTGTGTGTACATGCATTATGCATGATGATACATTAATGTAATAATGCACTTTATTGATTTTTGACAATACTTAGTTACTATGTTGCCCTGGTAACTGAAAATGCAAATGATAATAGAAGATACAGTACAGATCAAAGCAGATTAGAATACAGATCAAAGCAGATTAGAATTCAGATCAAAGCAGATTAGAATAGATCAAAACAGATTAGAA
>JAQQSB010001550.1:0-46736 GCA_029721515.1 Synanceia verrucosa | reverse complement strand
ACAAAATGATTTAATACAGATGTACTAAATCCTATCAGTATAAGCTATCCGACATTGTACTTGATTTCCACAACATCAACAACATCATTGTGATGTATGTTCATTCATAAGTTAGTGTAGTAGAGTGTAGTATATTGTACTGAAGATATATCTACAGTATTAATTTGCCATGGCAACAACATTTTTCAAGTTATAACATCTTGCCCCTATTAGTGTAAGACATATTATGTACTACATTTCAGGTGTGAATTTTATTTACAACTGTAAAGGTTGGTTGTACATTTGGCAACATAATATTATACTGTTCATAATATCTAAGTTAAATTGAATTGTTTAATTTATTTACATGATACGCATCTATTTACTCTGAAAGTTCTACCGATAAGTTTGAAAATTAGAGTCTGTAGGAAACCTGTGTCTTATGTAGAGCGGGTGCCTAGTCTAGAGACCATGGCGGTCAACTAATACGGTTCAAGTTTTTTTCATGTGTTTTTATTTCTTGCATTTTATTATTATTGTGCAGATCCTTTGGTTTCCTCCCCAAGAGAGGTTCCTTCCTTGGGAAGAGAAACATGACACCAAAGGCCACACCTCCCAAACCCTGGAAACCCTTCACTTTTTATTTGTACCTGATGAACCTGAACTCAGAGTCAACCCCAACACCAGAAGAAGAGTTCAGGCTTGCGCAGGCTGGACTTGGAAAGAGGCTTATCAACATGTCTCACGACATGAGTCATGATCAGGTATGAACAAGATATAATTAGTATATAATTTAGTACTTTATTGTAAACTGCAGCATGTAGTACGGTAAGACATTTACTGATGACATACATAGGCATAAAGCCCAGATTTGGGCTTAGTAATGATGACATCAGGGATGTCAATATATATGGGCATAAAGGGGAGTCCTACATCTTGGTCAGTGAGTCAGAGTGATTTCAGAACAGTGATCTGACAGTGATGTCTTAACAGTCTAACATCTTGGTCAGTGATGTCAGAACAATTAGAGTCATAGTGTCATCACGAGTGTGATAGACTAACACGGCAGGCACGGACAAGAGGTTTATAACAACTTGTCAAAACATGCTGGTTAAAATATCTTTTTAAATGCCTGTCGTCATCCTAGTATGGGGCTATTTTCCAGTATTTAAAAATCAGTTTCTATGCTAACCCTAACCCTTTTCTCTTAGTTCACCTTACTGCTGCAAGTTGAGTACCCAAAGATGAAGAATCTCAATGGAGGCTACTACCTCTATAAGGCTACAGGTAGCGAGAATGTGTAAACTATTATCTATTGTAATACATTGCCATATAACATGCCCCATCATTTGAATCATCCTGACAACGTTGTTTCAGGTGGTCAGGGCAAAAGACGACTAACTGTCATCTCGCCGGACTTCAACGATGGCTACACGGCGAGTCTAATCAGAAGTGCTACGGGGGGAGGGAAGAATACTCTGTATGCAGTGCCTTTACAGTACAACTTCGATATGACGCCTTTACCTCCAGATGCACTAGAGTTTCTCCACACTCCTAAAGAACGCTGCCAAAAGTGCAGGGTTCCTTACCCCTTGCACTTTTTGCAAGGCCACATTAGGGAGTGTGAAGAGAATTCGTCAGAGAATGACGATTATGAGGTAAGTGTCACCATGAAACATGAATTTTAATTTTCTGTCCATTGAGTCCAAAAATCTATTTAATATTTAACTGATTAATTGAAGAATTTCACGACAGTACAAATCACTGGTACACGGTCAACTAAAAGGATATTTTAGAATTTTTACTTATTTACTCAGGAACCACTATGTATCTCATGACATTGAAAGAATGATGGATAAAACACAGTACTTTCTATAGAGTAATACCAATAGAGGGTATGCATGTGATATCATCATCATACCCAGAAGTTATGCAGGAACACCTTCTTAGTGGCAAAAACTACTTTCTGGATCTTACAGTGCATTAATCCAAACACCAAACAAAAAAGTTCTATCTGATGGCATTAAACAATGTTAAACTCAATTTGCCCCTCATTTTGCCACTCGATTTGGCATTCGCTTTAAGCATTTGTATATCCTCTATACGATAAGAACAGATCCTAACTACACTTGAGCTTAGCCATGTGCATATCTCTGCATAACTCCATTTTCGGGAAAATGAGTTTAAATGGAGTTAGGAGGTTTTGACCAATTACCTCTCTAGAAGTAGTTTTTACTACTTTTCATTGGTTCAATATTTTAACCAACACACAGACATAAAAGGTGTTCAATAGTACATATTTATGCCATGAGGGGAGCTGACAGGGCTTCTTGATGTCAATCGAGTCATCTTATTTGACATATGTCAAGAAGAGTTTTGTGATTTTAATTATTTTTTTTAAGGGGAATGACATGTGGTCTACCTGCACTCACGATCTACGTTTTGGGAACCCCTGTATTACATCTGTTTAGAGCGTTCTTTCATTCATTCATCTCCAGCTGACGTTGAGATACTGTCTGGGACAGCACCCCAAGCCACTGATATGATGTCACCTCCTGTGAAGCAAGGCAAGCAGAATTCTGAAGAGGTATGTCTTTCTTCACTGTTTTATGAAATGCTTGCATTAACTGTTTTGTATGGCTGGGGATGTTATTTTCAAATTGTTTTATCTCCATCAGAAAGTCGAGTGTCCTATTTGCTTCCAGAGGTTCACAGCACATCTCCTGCAGGTCCATGCTAGTGCATGTGGAGAAAGGTATTGAGATTGTGCATATTTAATTTTATATGGATTCTTTTACTTTTCCCCTTACATCAACATGTCTCACTTGTAGCTACCTATATAGACAAGAGGAAGCTTGTAGCGAGGACATCAGTGAGACGTCTACCGTGGGCCAGGAGGAAGGAGAGGAGATTAAAATGTAATTAATTTCTAAATACATGAAGATTTCATAAAATGTTGTCATTTACATGCCTTAATTATGAATTATGTTTCACAGTGTTGATGATGTGTGGAACACCATCTCTAAGCGTGTTGACAGAGAGCGGGAGTTCAAAATCCTCATCTCCAGAACTAACATTCTGGAGAGAGGCCTTCTACAGTGGCAGCACCAAAAGATGCATTCACCTGCTTCTACTCTGAAAGTGAGTTTCATTGGGGAGGCAGGAGTGGACACAGGTGCTCTCCGGAGAGAATTTCTCACAGGTAAAAAAATTACATACTTCGATTCTTATATACTGACATCTAATGTACCTATTTTAAGCTAGATCTCAAAATATTTTCCCCTCCACAAAACATGTATACATTCTGATAGACAAATACACCTAAGAAAGTCAATAAAGTATAATTAAGTAGTGAAAATAGCAGATCTACAAGCTCACAATGCAGATAAGATTATTAAAGTAAATTTACCCCCATTGATTCCAGATGGGGACCCGCGTAATCAATCGAAAAAAAGTCAACTTGGGGGTGTACTACTCCTTTAAGTGCCCAGTAAAGACTGTTTGTTCCTCTTGGTATAGAAATGGTTGCTGGAATCAAGGGCCGGTTCTTTGAGGGACCACAAAATCAGAGGATCCCACGATATTCTCTGACCGACTTTGACAATGGCCTTATATATATATATATATATATACACACACACACACACACACACATTCAGGTGTGTTTTTATTTGGGGGTGTGGGGGCTGGGCTAGAGTATGGACAAACCAATGTTTTTCTAACAAGTAAATGTATTTCTGCTCAATGTGTGTTTATAGGAGTGTCGGAGAGATTTTTGCTGTCAGCTTGTCACAAGGTGGCCCTTCTCCTGCTTGCTTCAGCCCATGGACTTACAATTACATTTGCAGTGGGCAGATAGACACAATGGATCTCAACAGTAGCGCAGTGGCAGATCTACAGTTGCGTTCCTTAATTGACAAGGTATGTCTTATCCTCTGAATAATGGGAAAGAAAATGAAGAGGGTAGGGCATTTCGTGTCATGTTATGTTTACATAGAATATTGCTCAGGGATGATCTTGGTGTTAACATCTTTGTAACATCTTTAGGTTGAGTCGTCGACCGAGGAATCAATTAATGGCCTGTCTGAAGAAATCTACAACCTTGGATTCACTGGAAATGTCACATTTGCGAACAAGGAGTCCATTGTCCGGTATGTGCATTTCTTTTCATCTAAGAAGATATACTTGGATGTGGTTTTGTAGCTGATTCTTTTTTGTCCTGTTGCAGTGCCATCATACTACATGCAGTGCTGAGGTTGCAGCCCATGTTGGAACAGCTAACAGAAGGCCTGAAGCTGTTTGACCTCCTCTCACTCATCAGGAAATACCCAGACATCTGCCGGCCCCTGTTTGTTCCTGGGGAAGATATAAAAGTAAGAAAGAACAACAACCATGTTCACTAATCACAAAGTTTGGAAATTTGTTTTGTATATTATTTCGCTGTTGTAACAATGCTACATGGCATTAACCTTTATACAGTTGAAAAGGCTGATTATTTCCATTTTTTTTAGGCAGTGGCCCCTTTCTGATTTGTGGTTTGCGGTCATGAGAAATTTTGTTTGACTTTTTAAAAGGGGGCGGGGGGACATGCCATGATGCCATGATGCCATAAAACAAAGTCCCGTGCCTAGCACAATATATTCAGATGGACTCAGGCCAGCAGGGTTGTGGGGAAAATATGACCTATCCCACGTATTAGTGTGTCATATGGGTATATACTGAGCCACCCAGGAACCCAACCTTGTTACTCCAGCCAACATTTTGTGTTCTATTATGACTATAACTGAAGGATTCTATAATTAACACATTTCTCATTATAGGTCAACGCCGAGTTTGTCATGTCAACCCTTAGTCCTCGACTGAGTGATAAAGGGACTAACAGGCATCAAGTCGAGATGAAGATGATGGACTTCCTTCAGGACTTCCTTTATGAAGTTGAAGCTGAAGGTATATAGCTTTAGGTTTTATACATGACTGCTTGTAAGTCTTAAAGATACCTAGGTGCTACCTGTAGTTACGAGCAGGTACATTTTATGCTCCCTAAAAAAACACTTTTTAAGATGGATCTGTATAGCAACATTTTTTTAATTAGAATTTGAAGGTTTTCAGAAACCTTAGGTTTTAGAATTGGTCTCAGATCTAAATGGGTAAACTATAACTCTTATTTGTTTCATAGCTGAAAATCCGGTTTCAGAAGATGAAAACAAGGATCCTGAAGATGATGACACCGATGGCCCAAATCCCATCACACCTGCTAGGCTTCTTCAGTGGATGACAGGCCAAGGTCATATTCCACTTCTGCCCTCTGAGAGGGAACTTTGCTGTTATCGTGAAGTTTAACCACAACTGCACTGCAGACTTTGGGGATCACAGTGTGTGTTACCCCATTGTGTCTGCATGTGCCAAGACCATTTCTCTGCCTGTAAGGCACATGAGCTCCTATGAGCAATTCAAAATGGTTCTAACAGAGGCTTTCCATCTTGGCCAAGAATTCAGCAAAGTGTAAAGCGTTATCTGCCTCTTTTGCAAGTTCACACTAAAACCTAAAATGTTAGATAATATGTTCAGCACCTTATTATAATTTTTTGTTTAAACAGTTCCAAAATTCAATTTGTCTGACCCATTTAGACCTGGAAAATACTGTTACCATTATTCTATGCTTTAGCCCGTTGAACAATAACAGATTTGCAAGCCCACAGTACCGCACAGTGCCCTGCTGCAAGATTATTATTTTTTTTTAATATGACATGTTTTTTCTGATTGTTTGCTTAGAAAAAAAAAGAACACAATTGGACCTCTGGCAGTGGTGGAGGATGTACAGGATTGTGGAGGAGGAACTCATTGTCCACAGTTGTTATGAGATCTGTTGTTCTCAGTCCTCAGAGGGTGATGATCCCAACCAACCCTAAAAGACACATCCAGATCCTTCTGCAGACGTGGCAGAAAAATATGTTTAAGCTGAGAACAGGTGGATGCCAATCAGTCGGGACTGCTAGCATTCCTTCTTCCTCAAGGCTGTGAAGAAGTGTTGTAGCAGACGTGCCAGGACGCCTGCTCCAAACATCTCTCTCCTGGGCTGCTCTCTATTCTGGGGGGGAAAAAGCAACAACAACAACAACAAAAATAATAAATAATCTAGCCTCAATTTTGAACAGTATCACTTTCACCAATTATGATTCACCAGTTGATCTGATGGTTGATCTAGTTATCTTTGACATCTCCACGCACAGATGGAGACATGATGTTTCTTAAGTAGTATGATTTGTTTAATTTCGGTAATTTATCTACTTAGTTTAATGATACTTAACTGATAGCATTAGCAAATGCACAAATCATTGGGCATTGACTAGCATGGTGGGTCACACATATTTGTTGAACTAACCTCAATGGGAAGCTTATACTTGTACACTGCCTCCAAGAAGAAATCAAGTGCAGTGGAAGCTTTATTGTTGGCTGCTGCACCCAGGTACATGATCTGGAAACAGACAATATTATAATTCAGTGTGAAAGCTGGGTGTTAATCCATGCTTTTGTATGCACAAGATCATTTTATTATTTGGTATAACATGGACACAGAAGACATTACAGAGGTGCTATAGGTCCATTCCTATAAGAAATGATACATGTCTCTATCAATAGAGGGTATGCCAAGTGGACATCATCATAAACGGAGATTATGCAGTGAACACCTACTGAGGGCAAAACTGTTTTCCTGCCCTTTACAGGGCATAAATCCAAACAGAAAGTCCTATCTGATCACAATAAACAAATAATATTAAACCCAGATAGCTACTCGATTTGCTGATTCACTTTGTGCATGTAGATGTACTCTATAGCAAGTTTAGCAGAGGACCTACTGTATATTTTTCTAACTGTCTTCTCAGTTAATGTTTTATTAATGTTCATTTAATACCATTAGCCTTATAGAGAGAAGCTATCAACCTTCCAAAGATAACAAGGCCATACCTTGCTTGTTTTTGTTTTTGTGTGGAGAGAGTAAAGAGAGAGAGAATAAAATCTGTGCTAGGAGTTGTTTGATGCAAAACAAGGGTGTTAACTCTCTCTAAGGAATAACAACACACCAAAGTAAACATCTAAAATAGCATGTAATCATTACATGTTTGGCATACCTGATCAGTTTGTGGTTTGTGTCATTACAAAATTAGATGAAGAGGGACCTGGAAACAGAATATGTCCTCCTTGCAACACACCCCATATTTGCTCAAGTCTTGAGAGTACTCCCAACTGGGTCTCACACTGATACATGGATGCAGACACTCTCTCCCACTGGACACGGTGTGTCACATGCAGCCTGAAGGAACTCCTTCATCATTCTGTATCCTAATGCAGTGTAAGTTCCTGGTCTTCACCTGACTTACCACCAAATGGCTCTGTGTTGTTCATCACTTATGTTACTATAGCACCAGGTTATGGATAGGGACTATTATCATGCATGCGGGCGCTTTACTGGTGCTTTTAGATACACTCTAGAATTCTTGCAATGCATGAGACTGGTATGGCCATTCTGACTCAGGCCTTGTGTGTTCCTGAGGAGGACACATCACATTTTGGCTGCCCTTATCTCTCCTGTAAAATCACTGATAATTTGACTCTGGCCTGATTAGTGTTATCCTGTGTATTGAGGAAGGGTTGGACAGTAGAGTGAAGTGCTGATGACATCCTGTGGCATCTCAACCTGGCATCAACAATGATCTAAAAATAACCATCTCCCTGGTTGGACTACTAATCTCAAAGAGTCCGGAGATCTAGAGTGGTGCCTTGCAAAACCTGTGAAACTTTATAGTGGAGCCTCTCTAAGAAAGTCTCTTTTCAGTTGCACGCCTAGAAATAGCAAACATAATTTCACATTACTGGTACTGGCTTTACAATATTTTACATATCTTACATACTGTACATTTTTCAAAACAAATGAGCATGCATTTAAACCTTTAACAGTATCTCTAGTGGGCAAACATAGCTAGGTTTGCAGTGCAAGACATAAGTTAGTTTTGTTTTGTAAACTGACAATATCTACATAAAATTAAAACATGTATTGGACAATAAAAAACACTGGTCCTAAGAGATGTTTGGGGGAACAATAATAATGGCTCAAGAGTCTTATTAGATGATACATAATACTAATAATATACAGGTCTACATGCATGAATACAATGCATATAACAATATTTGGTCTAAGCTCTAGTCCGACTAGAGCTATATCTGGTCCCAGAGCGATACTGCGCATATTAGTATCACATTACCCTGAACGCTCTGGTTTCTTGCCATTGTAGGCTAACGCAGGGTGATGACAACACGGATGGGAGGGCCTGGTCATTCATGGCAAACCACGCCCTCTCTAGTCGAGGCCCGCTCTCACGGAAAACAGGGCCAAAAGTGAACTCTGAAACTTTTCAAGTTGAATCCGTGAAAAAGATCTGGAATCTGAAAATAATAATCGAAACTGAAAATGGGATCTTGAACTGTGAAAATAAGATCTGAATCTAGAAATAAATAGCTGTAATTCAATTGAAAAAAGTACTCCCAAGATCAAATATACATTGAAGTGAAAAATAAAAATAAGTAATTTTTTCAAAAGTATTAAAAACAGAATCGCAAGTTGTTGCTACAAGCTGAAAATGCCCATGCATTCTAGGATTTTTTCTACCCCTGAAATTCAAGATTTTCAGGCACCATTTTTTTTACAGGTTCAAATTTTATTTTTCCACTTCACTTTTTATTTTTTCACTTACACTACTTTTTGGTAAACGATCAATACTCTGAGCCTGGATCTAATTTCCATAGGCATGGCTCTCTAGAGCTTCCAGTTACTCTATGTCGAACAAAAAAGTCAAAAAAGTTAAAAAAAAAAAGATTGTTAATAAAAAATGTCTTAGTACAGTATGTCAAAAGAGGTCAAAATCTAAATTGACAATAAAAGTAATCAAAACAACATGTTATGAAGTCTGATTATTGTCATGCTGTTAGATCCTTCAAAAAAGTTTGTAAAGGCATATTATGAATGGGTGCAAGAACGCTAAAAATTGTCATCACTATAGTGTGTATGTCAAAAGCTCATTCAAGATCAAAACCTGTGGGATTGTCAATAAAATAATCAAAACAATATATTATATGAGATTCTGACTAGCTGTCATACTGTCAGATTCTTCAAAAAGTTTGGAAACAAAGACATATAAACATGTCATGAAATGAAAAATGTTAAAATAGGTCAAACTCTGGGGATTGTCCATAAAAGTTTCATCAAAACATATTACTATGATTCTGATTGACTGTCAGTGGCTGTCAGAATCCCTCCAAAAGTTGTAAAAAAAAAAAGGAAAATAATGAAATGTTATATATATATATATATATATATATATATATGTATATATGTATATATATATATATACTGTATATACATATATATATATATGTATATATATATATATATATATATAGTATATATATATATATCTATTCCCATAACATTGATGGTGGGATCAGGACTCATGCTGAATTAATAGTATTGTCAATATATTTATGAAAAGTATGCTGAATAGTCTCAGGGGAGGAATTGATCCTCACCAGAGGAGTTCTAAGAGAGTAGATGATGTCTTTTTCCTGTATTCTGGTACCTTTAAATAGGTCGTTTGATAGCCACTTTAACTGTCTCATACAAGTATGAGAAGTGTATAACTTAAAAATTGTAATGTCGACATGTATTATCATCATTAGCATATTATAAATTATAATAATATATTGGTCAAGAAGAAGTTGTTGGGCACCAAATTCATATATTAAAAAGCTAGAAGTGTGTATGTATACAGTAGAATGGTGTAGAGATGTCCACACACATGCACATACTGTCCACATTAACAGGCTACGATGACCAGATTTTTCAGGCTTAAGTAACGCCCCATTTTCACACATGAATATGTGTATGTGAGTGAAGACAGTGTACAAAGAGAAACTCTCACAAGTATGTTCTCGCCTTTAGCCAGCATATGATATTATTGGTGGCTACTTAAAAATGTGTCTTGAGCTGTAATGATTTCATTGATAATAAATCAGACCTGCAGCTCCTTGCATGTTAGCTTGCAAGCTTGAAATCTTACCTCGAGCGTCATACGCGATCAGGAAGGTAAAAGTGTTGTGTTGTTGTTGTTGTTGTTAAGCGACTCACGTGGTCGTAGAGCATCCTTGAGTCAAAAAACCTGCTGTTTGCAGCTGATTTTGTTGCTTGCTCAGGCAGCTGTGGCCTCCTCACAGCTCTGGCAATACATTTCAACATAGTGGGGAAGTTCCTGCTGTTTCTGGACAAACACCACACAGCTCTATGGTACCAACATGACCTTTCTCTACTCTCCTCTATTCTCTCTTCTTGCTCCAGTGCTGAATATGCACACCGCCTCCTATCAGACAAGGCGTTAGGCACTGTCAGTCAGACTGAGGGGGTCAATAGAGCTCAACATCATATTTCTCCTGTGGTGAATGCACCAAATTGATTGACTATTGGATTTATTTTATTGATGAGTCAAAAATGCAGCTATAAATGAAGTGCATATCAGTTGGGCACATTTAGACTTTGAATTATGGTAGCAGATTCGCTTTCCATATCCTAGTTAACTGGAGTGAGAGAGTGAACAAGACATCAGTTCTTGTATTTAGTGTGGAAAAAACACCTTCTTGCTTGACTAACCTAGCAGGCAACGTTATCAAGAGCTTTTAAGTCATAGCAGGTGATTGCTAACATTAGCTAGAACCAAGTAGGAATAGAAATGTTGCTTTGAGTGTGTGGAAGCACACCAGTTTATCACAACATATTTTTTGTTGATTTTTAACCATCACTGATCCTGTGTTTTCACCCAATTCATTTTACCACTTTATTTACTGTTAAAAAGTTATTCTTGTTGAGTAGAGACATGAACACTTACCTCTCAAGACTCAGAGCGTGAAGCAGCTCTGGAAGTGGACACAGTATGCAGAATTAAGTAGCTGAGCGCTCAAGGATCACTGGGAGACTGAAGGTGAGGACGTTGTAGATCATGCATAACATTACTGTCTTTAAGAGGCTGTAGGAGGCTAAATGTCAAGCCTATTGAAGCTACTGCAACTATATGAAAGAAGAAAACTAACAGATCTGGACAAAAAGACACCAGGGACAGGTGTGGTGGATGTCAGATCGCAAGTATTTCATCTAATATTGTGAACGTTATCAAACCCTTTTCAATCCATTGTAAAGATTAATTTATTATATATCTACTCATTAACTCACTCTTGATCTGATAAGTCCACAATCAAAGGCAAACAGAGCCAAACATTATGGAATAGGGAGATTAGACTCACAAGTTAAATATAGAATTAATAAATCTCAAACATATTCTGTTTCAGCATCCTTAAACACACATCAAAATTAAGGAACAGATATCAATTTATGAAACAAATATAAAACTAGAATAATTTCTTACTTTTTCCATTTCTTTTCAAATCTTTAAAGGTGTTAAATGGACAAATTAGAGCTATGTGTTTCTGTGTACGTTATTGCAGAAGTAACTCTGTTCCCCATCTAGCTGCTATGCAGCTCCTCAGGTCTCTCCTCGCTCTCCTCACCTTCATCACCAGCCCAGTGAATGGCTGCAGCATGGCACTGTTTAACTCTCAGCCGCTTCTGGTTCCTATCCATGGGCATACCGAGTAGGGGGAAACATCTCGATAATTCCAATAGAGGCCAATACCGACAGGGGCCCCAAAAATAGATTAATTACCAATATAAAATTGAGTGAACCATCATCATTGAGTATATACTGTAAACACGTGAAACAGTGGTTTGTCCTGCTCATGATACTATGTTGACTGACACCACATGCACAGCTGCCAGTGTCAGTCTTTAACCTCTGTACAATGGCAGTCCTAGTCCAGTTGAGATAAAATGTGACTCTGGAACTCAGGGTTCAGGGCTTCTGTGGTCTGAGATCCTTCCAGATCCCCTTGTCATCCATCTGGAAGCGCAGCTTGGCTAGTAAGTACTTTTACCTGTGACTCCTGAATAAAGATCTGTGAACTGCTTTTTTTAAATACAGTTCTCTGGTGTGTTCTCTCTCAGGCTTCTAACTCAAAGAATCTAGCAACAGTATTCAAGCTTGTACAATAGTTTATTAAGTTATATTTATTCCTCAATTTGGAATGATTTTATTCTCTTTTATCTAACTCACTTATTTGACTGTAATTTAACTTGTACAGATGTTATTGTTATTTTAGAGTCTTATCTAGGCTTTTTACTTCTCACTGTTTTTCTACTTTATTTGTTATGATAGCTTTTAATTTTTTTTCTACAGCTCTTGGTACTATGATTCTTTGGATAAGCTTGTCAGGTCATCTGTGAGTCATCCCTTGAATCAAACTTCAACTCCTATGTACAGTGTCATATTTATTTGTCCCATAGAGGAGCTTAGCTGTAAGAGTTAAACAGGAGTGTCACTGACAAATACAAGGAAGTGTAATCAGTGATCAGGTGCAGGAGCAAAATGTTGGTGGAGAAACTGCTGGAAAATGTCTGTGTAAAATCTCATGTGTGTGTTTCCCTGTTGCCAACAAAGGTGATGAAAGAGAGGAGCTGTGTGATGGACAGACTGACTGCAGAGACAGGAAAGTGACATAAGGCACGGCTAACTCTGTTCAAGGAGGAGGAAGGAGATCTCTACTCTTTCTACCAAGCCTTACCACATAATCAGAGCTTTTGCACCTCATATTTATCTTTCTCTGCACTATGTTTACATGTCATGCACCAAGATACCAAGCTAAATTCCCTTGTTTACTTTCAAACTCCACTTGGCAACAAAACTCTTTTTGATTCTGGTTCCATAGAAGAAGACAGATGTTTCCATGTTGTTGATGTTCACTCTGTACTGATAACAGTAGTAGTAGCTGCTTCAAAACATCTGCTGCTTGGTGTGTCTTAATTTGAATACAATATGAACAAAGATATAATAATGATGGAAATATTGGTGCTGTGCTGAGAACAGGCTTCACTCATGTCAACAGTGTCCTGTCAGATGAAATACAGCTGTCACACCTCAGGATGAGTGTAAGTGGTGTAAATTTGTTTGCTTGTGATTTCCTGACAGAGACCTAACACAGCATTAATACTGGAAAGCATTTTAAGTCAGTATACTATGTATTACTTCAGTGATCACTTTGATTTTTTTTTTTTTGTAGCTGAATCGGCAGTAAAACTGTTTGTCACACAATATCAAACTGAGCGATTGTAGGCAATGCTGAACGTTAACTTTCATTTAACGGGCACCAATTCATCACCTTCTCCCCAAATGTGCATCATACTACACATACAACATGTAGTAATATTTGATTGAGACAGACAAGTAGCTAAACATTTGGCACACATTAATATCAATTATATATAACTGGTATGCTAAAACAACACACCCAAGCACATACAGAGAAATGCTAATCTGCTAACTGCTGCTAACGGACTAGAGTGCAGGTTAGCACCACTGCTAATGTGTGTAAACAACAGGTGTGAGTGCTTAGAAGAACTAGCTCATATGTTTTAATATGCAGGGGTTATTAGCTCTGATAACACATAGCTCTCCAGATTTGTGGAGAACTGGAAATAAGCTGACCAAAGGATGCTTGAACATTCCAGTCCCTTAGTGAACTGAACTCAGTCCTCTGTAAGTGGATCAAAATAGTAAATGAGGCTAAGTATTCTGCTTTAGTTTGAAAATATGGGGCTGATCCTCAGTGAGGAGGGACCTGGATCTTTTATGCGATTTTAAAGCTTATTTTTTCTTTAATCAGATTTTCTTTGTTGGCACTATGGGATTCTTGCACATTTTTCTCCATAATCATAGTTTGAAGTTCAAGTTAAATTTGCAAATAAACACCGTAGCTATCACTATATCAGCTAAACCAATGGCACGCATTCTGACAAATCACGTGACGTTGTCCTCAGCCAATCAGTGCGAGATATGCGAGAAGAATAGCTGCTGCTCAAATCCAACTCGTGGATACGAAGTGGAGACAGAGATACAGCCATGGAAAACTACATGAAATATTTTGAGCTAAATAAGCAGCGCCTACGTGTGTAGGTAAAAAAAAGTATTAATGCTAGCTATGGTATGTTATTTGATGTATAAATCCTGCGCGAGGTGACATTCATAATTCTGTAAAGCTGCATTCTAACCGTTAGCCTAGTTAAAATCCTACCTAGTGTTAACAACTGGGCTCACTTAATCAGTCAAATAAGCTCAAGAGACCTTGAATCTTATATTTCGATTGTCGGCGAATCGTATTCTTAATGGAACTAATGATACATTATTCATTTAACATGATGTGAATAACCCAAAGTGTTAAGAATGGTCTGCTAAAATGGTAATTTAGCAGCTGGAATCCAATGACTCACAGTGTGTGAGTATAATTATCGTTACGAATAGCTTATTTACTGTATTTTATTATGTTACCGTGACTACTTTATCAGTCTGTCCCCATCAGTCCTAAGTAAGTTGTCTAGTCATGTGGTCACATGTAGCTTTGAGCTCAGAGCAGTCTCTCAGATTTAAAGCAAGTTTTCTGGGGGGAAAACCCTGAGCATAATTATATATTTTAGTAGTTAGGGCTAATATTTGATGAAACATGAACCTTGCTGTCTAAGTGTAAGTGTGTTGTATTTTAATCAGCTTAGTGGCACACTAGTCGTGTGAAATGCAAATTCATTAAACACTCACAGACTAACTAGATTCTACTCAGGTGATACTCCCATGATGGACAATGAGAAATGGTGGTCAAACCATACACTGTTGGTGAGAGTTCATTTAATTCTAATAATTATTTGCTAATTCTAATCACTCATCAAACATCTACTAAGGAACACACTGACAGGAACAAACAACATGAAATAATACAACACAGTACTGGTTGATAAGATAAGCTAGCATCTCATGCTGGCCTCCTGGAACCCTCATCACTCTAAATGACCTTGGTGTATGTCCTGGAGTTCCTTGGGTCAGAGAGGAGGAACTGGGTCTTATCTGTTTATTCTGCCAGTCATAAAACTTCTGTAAGTCTTAAGCACTTAGTGTCACTATAGTGTCAGATGGATTTCCTGGGGAGATACTCAGAAATGAGAAGAGTTAAGTCTTCATTATTTACAGCTCACTGGATATAGTTACATATCTTCCTCTTAAGATCATTCTTCATATCCAGCCTCAGATGCTGGATTATGAAAGATCTTAGGAGCGTGATGACTCGCTCCCACAGGTAGACATTTATACACATTTTTCTAGGAATCAGAGTTGATGCTCTTATTTTGCTTACTTCAAGAACATTCCAACAAGGTTTTAATGTGTGGTTATTTGTTGGAGTCCACATTAATATAAGAAGACTTAAGATATACAAATTCAACAGTTATAAAATAAAGTGAATGGGCAATTATCATTCTCAAATTATCAACTCTGGTCTCAAACAGCTCCTGTGGTCTAGAAGAATCGTTGCCTCTATTTCCTGCTCAGGCTGACTGTATAGATTGAATCTGTAAGGAATGATACTTGCTGTAGGAACTTTTTGATTTTAGCAGTTTGAATCATATGCTTAAGACAATCTTTTCAGACAACATATCAAATTCCATGTGATTAATTTGCTTTAGTAATTCTTTTTTTCTCTCTACTGGAACAACAGAAACACATCATGGATGCTCACAAGAAACTCAGCTCCTTGCCTCCATTGCAAAAGCATCTACTTTTTATTAGTGGTCACTTAAATTTAATATGCTTGTTGAGTGAGCACAAGTCCTTGAGCTTTCATCAGGTAATGGTCATTAATTTTGTAGACTTTATTCCATTTTGTTCCTTTGTGGAGTCTATGAACCACTCAAAGTATTTAATATTAAGTAAAACAGAAGAAAACACAAATTGATCTATCTCCAGGAGTGGTTAGGGATATTTTTGCATATCTATTCTGTCTCAAAGACATAGGACTTCATCCTGTTCAGCTCCTGCTGAGCGGTATACAGAGTATGGACTCTTAAGTTAGTGAAATGCAGGCAAATGGAGGACATCAGTGGGCACTGCTTGATTTTGAGACATTTCATACTCTGCAGTATTTAATTAAAATTTCCAAATTAGATTCTCAATCGCTCTGTGTTCTTGCAGTAGTAGTAGTAGTAGCAGTTTCTGAGTCAAGAGGTCCACTAAGCAACTAATTAGACTATTTAGAATGAGTACACAGTGTCATATTTTTTAATTTTTCATTTTTTTTTTTAGAAGAGTATATTAGTACATTTTAAATCCAATCATTGCTTTAGTAATGAACATGTATCTCAGTGGACTGGAGAATTAATCAGCCATTGTGAGGTGGTTGTAGCATTAATCCACTCCTACTGTTAACAGAGTAGATGGTCCCTTTGTTGGTCTTAAATAATAAATGAGTAATTTTCTTTAAATTGTTTTTAAACAATTATGCTATGCATCTGTGCTTGAATAAATACTAGTTTCAAGCTTATCCTTATATCAAACTCATAAATGATCATTTAAACCAATTCACAAGTGTTGCATTTAGTTCAGAGAGTTTTTTTTTTTTTTTTTTTTTTTGGTCAAGAAGGTTTACTGCACTACAGCATTTAAAAAGCGCTACTCTTTCATCTTTACTCTAAATTTTAGAAATCTTCAGTTAGATCTGCCTTCATTTTTAGTTCTAGGCTTCACTGTTCCATTTTAGGTAGGGTTTTCATTAGTTTGGTTCTGTCTATTAAGGTGTTAACGCTTCTAATTCAGACTGTTGGAGTCTATACTGCTTTTAGGTCTAAGCCAACAAACAGTAGAGTAGTAGCTCCCATGCTCATCTGATTCGACAGCTCAGCCTACACATTAATGTTTACATTCATCAGGTTTCTACAGCAGATTACAGTGTGGCTCATCCTGACGGCAGAGATTCACAATAACATAAAAGCTCGGAGACTATGCAGTAAGCATCTCTAACAATATTTGGGACGAATATTTGATTCTGGCACAACGCAGCAATCAATTTAAGCAAGGCCTTAATGATGAGCGCAAGTGTTCTGGCCTGTAAATCTGGGCAAACAAATATAGGTACAGTTAGTGAGGCTGTAGCCTTTCTTTGTCTGCTCACTACCAGTAGGGCTACTACCGTGGCAAATTTAATTTCTCATGTTCTTGACTTAGATAACAGACTTTAAGAGACTTGCTAATACTTGAACAAATAACAAAACAAGCACACTGAACATAGAACAGGCAAGTTTCTGCTTTTGCACAGATTAGTGTATGGGTCATTTCTGCAGTTATGACTCCCATTTAATTTAATTAACATTTACTTATTTACAGTATTAATACTCTTGATTATTCTGTAGTTAATACTCATATCTGTTTATGTTAAGTAGTTTTAAATAGTAATTAGTCATGTATACTATTCTTTGAATTTTTTTCTCACACGCTTATGTTGCCGGTGTTTTCTATCTAGAGCATTTAACTCCCCAACTTGTTAATTAATTTAATTTTGATGATCATACTTTAGACATGCGAAATTTTTGTCTCTTAAATTTATACACCTCAAAATGCTCCTCTTAATATTTCCAGCTTATTTTGGGCGCCACCAAAAATTAACAATTTCCTTTTAAATCTTCATTAGCTGGGTCTAGTGAATATTACTGATTTTAGCTGCTGATCACACAACGCAGGCTACTCTGGTCAGATCACTTCTACTTGGTTAATTCAGCAAGATAAACCATCTTACCTGGGTTAGGGTTACCTCTTGATCTACAAAGCCAAAGCTAGTAGAAGGCCAACTTATAGTAATTGTAGAAGTACCGACGTATTTAGATACAGAGAGCCTTCTCTGTCCCTCTCCTGGGCTAGGAATTTTTTAACTTGTCCAATAATCCATCAAGGGAAGACAGAGACGACAAGGGCTGTGACTGGTCCCTCTAGTTACACCCCTGCTGTGAAATGCAGCCCCTCTCCTCATGACATTAAACAGATAGTGGTCATCTCTGCAGCAGTGCATGACAGGACAGAAACTAAAGTATCGATTAGCTTCCTAGAAAGGCAAGTCAAAAACACATTAAATCTGCTCAAATATCCATTTAACTCATTTAGTACTATGGCTGGGGTATATTTCCAACAGAACATACTGAAAGGTGTTGGTTTGTAGTTCTGCCTATCCACTTTGTGCTGAGAAGAAAGAGGAAGAGGAGTTTTAAACATTGACTGCAAATCCAATGTCTCTTCTCCTTTCTTATCTCTCACTCAAATATCTTCAAATCATAAAATATTATTTTCCTCTTGCTTTTTATCTGCAAGATTAAGCAAATTGCTTCACTTTCCTGGAAAGCGGTGCATTTGCATCACTATGGGTGCACAACACGCATCACGACTGGAGAACTGTAGGGCCTCGAGGGTCTCTAGAAGCAGAGTTATCGATAACGTATTATGTAGTTTGGAGAAGTATATTCCAGCCTTGATTCAGATTGACTTTTAGCTGGTTTAGTGTAAAACATGATAAACCATCATCCCCTGGGTAGGCTCGAATCAATAGGGCAGTCTTGAGTTAATAGCCGAACTGGCTGGCCAATTGCGCCACAGAGACTTGAGAAGCAAAAGTTAGCATGCAAGATTAGTCCATACATCTAAACACTACCACATGATGAGCCTGATAGTTACATTGTTACTAATGATGGACTCAAATATACTCCAGATAGTAAACACAAAGCCTCCTGTCCTTTCATTCAGTATATATAGTCCACATCTGAGCTGACCTCACCTGTTCCACACACCTCTCACCAAGTGGGAGAAGACCCAACAGAGACTTTACTTCTCAGGAAGATAAAACAAGCTAAAGTCCCTCCTCAAACCTGCTGATGAACTGTTTGGGATGTGAACATGAGAATAGCACAGAGGAGAGTAGAACAGCTCCTCCATCTGAGGAGATGGAGCTCATCCTGTTTCCAGTCTGGCTGTCTCTGTTGGGACAAGATCTCCTCAGCTCTCTTGCTAACCTGCTCTGCAGTGATGGTGGTGGACAGAGGACAGACACATCACAGTTGTTAGATTCATTTCATAAAGCAGGTCTGTTCAACAACTCCTGAAAGTGTAAATCCCTGAACTCTTGTTGATCTACTCTGAGAGAGCTAGAAAAACTCTGAAAGCCTCGGCTCCAGATCAGCTGATTTGAGTAGGTTTGAATCTAACTCGGAGTAGTTTCACCTTCCAGTCAAATTCACGCATGATCACAGCCGATAAAAAGCCAGCATCAATGAAACCCTGATTTGACGAGGTCACCATGGCAAATAGGGAAGTGGAGGGTCATGCTTTCACCCCACTTTGAATTGTAAATCTTAAATGTGCTCATATGGTGAGTTTTGAACATGTTTTTAGAAAGAAGTGAAACACCATTTTCACCGCAGCTGCAAAAGAGAGGAGACTTTACACATAAACAATGCTGCCGTGGTCAGTGTGTAAGTTTAAATGTAGTCCTTTTTGCAATCACAAGGCTATTACGCAGAGGAAAACTGTTTGAATGGCTGCTCTATGGAACACATCTCTGACTTAATGGTCTACTAAAAATGTTTTCTAAGATCACAATGTCCAAATATTCTACAATTAAATATTCACATAAATATTTTTTGCAGTCAAATCTCGCACGCATGCAAATTAGCATGTGCATCTCCGATTTTCCCATCCACTGACTCATTAGTGAAATGACATGTCAGTTTGATAGACGCCAAAACTGACACCTGCTGACTGAATGAATGAATGAAATGAATGAGGGAAATCAAACAGTGTGTGTGGTTGGAAACAGACAGACAGAGAGTGAAACTGTCAGTCTCATTGGAGAAAACTCATCTCCTGACCAGGTTAGCTTCATAGAGTTTGTTACTACTGTAACTGACCTAGGAGCTTAAGTTACCTCTCTGTGAAACAGGTTAGAAGTTACTCTCTTTTCTCTGGTTTGGGTTATTCTCCTTTTAGAAATGGAAAACTCAGAGCTTCCCCTCATTTCAGGGTAAACAGACTCTCAGAGTTTTCACTAAACTCTTGCTTTGTGAAACAGTGAACCCTGGCTTTTCAACTTCCTCTTAATGAAATGACTGTTTTAGGGCAGCAGTAGCTCAGTCCTTGGAGAACAGAGTCTAGATATAGTAGAGAGTAATTAAGAACTAGTAAGCCATACTGCTGTGTAGTAAAATTGTGCACACACTCAAACACATGACTCACTGTCTTTTTGGACCAATCCTTCCATGAAAGAGTTCAGTACTTGGCTCCTGTCGTGGGATTGTGCCATGTCATGTTTGGTGTACGCTATGCTACTCATATATAAACATCAGTAACATGTTTTGGAAACGCTCAAAAGAAGACTTTGTTATAATGCTGGATTCAAATGAGTGCTCCTATTTTTAACCTAAATAAATAAGCTGACATGTTGATGTTCATTTTTTACTATTTGGCTCTATTTGACTGTGATTGTGACTCCACCCCCCAGACTCCTCCGGTTGGTGCAAAAACTTTGGGAAGTTCTGGGTGGTCCTTCTTGAGTAATTAATATCAGGAGACATTCAACATAAGCTCTGTGAGTACAAGTGCCTCATTTGCATGGTCTGCATACACTTGCCTGTAATTTCTAGGTGACTGACTACTGTTGACTGTACTGTTACACACACTGCAGTGAGTCACATTAGCCTCTTTTAGCCACACTGGGAAATATCTCGTAGCAAAAGAAGCACCTCAGAGAGAGAGAGAGAGAGAGAGAGATCCTCTTCCAGAGAGTGGTCAGACGATTAGTAGCTCAGGTTATTTAGCGGTACAGATGACATGAACAACAGCCTGCTCTCAGCAGAGAGCTCAGTGCTGGTGATTTTTAACTGGGCTGCAATTCAGGACTAGGCTGAGCTTTGCTACTACACTTTGAATACAATATTGACATAGAATGAGATCTATATATGTAGGTATATAGCAGGTCAACTCTCTATATATGTCACTTTTTAATATGTGCAGATATTTTGACTCAAATATTATCATTCTCATATTATCACAAGGAGCAGAGTTCCTACCGGGACTGCTAAGCACGGGTACACCACACCTGCATGATGAGGTCATGGTGGATGTAGGTCCTGGGTCCAATCCCTGGCATCTCCAACACTCTAGTGTTCATATGCTAAAGGAGAGGCTCCTGCTGTCACTCACTGCCATTTGAACAACACAGCTGCTTCCTTCTGCAGTCATGGAGAAGAACTAGAATACACTTCAAATCAGAAGCTTATTTTGAAAAAACTCCCAGACAGCTCAGTGGAGCCATCAAATGTAATAATATAAACTATATAAAACAGAATTAATATGGTCAGCTTCCTAAGTACTTCCAGTTTGAGTTAGCTCTATTGAGCTAAACATGCTGCAAGCTAAGCATGTTTAAAGTGCAGCTAATGAGATGGATGCTAACGGGCTAACAGGCTAAAGCTACTATTTTAGCAGTGATCAAGTCTCCAGCCACAGACCCTGAGGATGAAACTAAATGAAGAAGTTAACTACAGGGCTTGTTAAATGGTGTCAGCTGACTGCAGATCAGTCAACATCATGAACACTCTGGTCTAAGAGACAAACTCTGGTTGGCTTGTTGTCAACTGACATCACTGATCATTCAACCAATGTTAATATGAGCCGTGTAATTGCTGGTGCATTATAGAAATTATGAGATTTTAAAAAGTAACACTTGGCAGTACTATTTGTACAGGAATATAGAAGTGTTTCTTTTGTGTTTTTTACACAAGTAATTGTAGCATTAACTTCACACACACCTTTAGATTTTAATAAATCTATAATTAACAATTAACTGATGTAATCTATTGCTTGTCATTAGCTGTTATTTTTATAATATTTTAAAGTAAGAGTAATATTTGCACTTTATATAAAATTTAAGAGATGATGTGTATTTACAATATTATTATTATTATTATTTCAGAAAAGTCACTCTGGCATGATTTGGACACGTAACCTTTTGATCTGGAGTCAGACATGCTACCATTGTACCACAGAGTCTCTTTCCCAGGACTGCAAACTCTGACAAAAACCTTAGAGTGAGTCCAGATGCGTCTAGGATTTCCAGCAAATGAAAGAAAATTTCACTGTCTCCCATTGCAGGCAAAATGTGTTTATACTGTTTCACATAAAAATTAAAGCATTTCAGTGATATTTTTGGAAAGTGAGCTATCTTATAAACTGTGGACAAAGCTAGAATAGCCAACAGGCTAATGGGTGTTCTGGAACTTTCCATGACATGAACTACTAGAACTGACCCTAATTCGCTTATGAAAGAATCCGTCGTCTCTATTCTCTGCTCTCGAACAACATCAACAACAAACATGGAGAGTGATATCATATAAGCAGAAAAGCTCTACACAAACCCAGGAAGAAAGCAGACAGTGGTGTGGTTCTATGATGTAATGTATAGCAGTCTGAATCCAGTGATCTGAGTTCCTCACTCTTCTAGTGGAAACCGTGCTTAAACATGAGTCCAACTCTCAAGAATGCAGCCTTTTCAATGTTCCATGTCAGGTTTTTAAATTTGGTATCTCAGACTGAAAAACAGTGCTTTATTGAGTGCACCTTGCTTCAGCTTCCATTGAGGACCTGAAGCAATCTAAGATTCCTTCTCTGTCTCTTCACCAAAAAAACATCTCAAATCTTAATGTGAGTTTGACAGCAGGGGAAACTGGGTTTGAGTTAAGTGGATGGACTCACATTTTGCCTTCTCTTGTCTTGTACTCATCAGAAATGAGTTTCACTGACATTTGACCTCCTAATAGCTGAAGTTAGGAGTCAATGGTGTCTCATTGAGCAACGGGCAGTGCGCTGAACAGTTACATTCATCAAAATTTCTACCAAAATTTGTTGTGAGCAGTCTGTGATGGCCAAGCTTAAGTCCAAGGTTGCATTGCATTAAGCTCTCTCGCAGTCTTCTTCCTGTGGATGGTTCAAATCCCACTCCTGACAGTGTGAGTTTTGCAACGCAGTTGTTGTAAGAAAAGTCAAGGTCTTCTCTCTCTAGCACTGTGTTAGGTTTTTCCCAGTGGCAGAAAAGTGAACATGTCTTGCTTGGTATTTCAACAATTGTTTGAAACAAGTATTTCTAAATAAGTTCTTGAGTTTCCACATCCTCCGTGAATAAGCTTAGCCTACTAAAACAGATCTACAAGCTTTTCTGTCAGGTAAAAGATCTGAGTTCAAATCTCGGTGAAACTCAATTTAAGCATGAGTCCAATGTTACGAATGCAGCTTTTCCACGCTCCATGTCAACTTTAAACTTGGTACTCAGACTGAAGGCACAGTGCTGCTGAGGTCACCTTTTTTCATCTGCCATTGAGACCTTGAAACAACTAAGATTTTATCTATCTTCACCAAAAACATCTCCAAAATGTAAAAAGCTATACTGTGTCATTCTGTTCAGAAACACTTTGTTTATATTGGGTGAAAATGGTCCTTTGTAAAACGAATGAAAGAAATCAGACCACTGTGGCAGCTGCAGGAATGTGTAAACTCTTGACCAATCCCTGCCATTGTCAAATGGAAAGAACCAATCAGATGCCTCTATATCTCTATCCTACTCATGTCTCCTCTCTGTCCTCTCTCCTCCCCCACTGCTGTGCTTTGGAAATATCCAGCACACTCCTCTGCAGAAATACAGAGTTAGCAGGACAATCTTGTTCTGTAGGGAACAATGGCAGAGAAAATGCCGCAGCCAAAAGTACCACTTCTGTTATTTGTGACTCGCTCACCCTACTCAAACAGGCAAAAGAGAAGAGAGAGGAGGCAGAAAACATTTATGAACAAAACTCTGATGAAGCTAAGAGGACAAACCAGAGTGGAACACTGTGGAGACACTGAGACGTCTGGAAGGTACTGAAAAGTGATGCAGAAGTTGTTTCTTTCCTGTTAGACAGGTAATTATTTTTTCAGCTTTCGGGAGGAGCGATTCTTGTCAATGAAATATGTACTCTTTTGTGGATCGCCTCAACTTCCCCGCTTTGGATTTATGGTGTGGCACTGGTCTCTGTAAGCTCTAACTACATCTCCCAGGAGCCCCAATATTACTCTACAGGCTGCAGTGAGGCCGCAATCAATGACCCACTGCTGAAAACCACTTTGATGTGCAATATATGTCAGTAGCACTCCAATGAGAGCAACAATGATTGTATGGAACAACTCAGAGTTTGTCTCTAGACCAGAGTCTTCATGATGTTGACTGATCTGCAGTCAGGGGCTGACACCATTTAACAGCTCCTGTAGTTAACTTCTTCATTTAGTTTCTCATCCTCAGGTCTGTGGAGACTTATTCATCACTAAATAGTAGCTTTTAGCCTTGTTAGCCATTAGCATCCATCTGATTAGCTGCATGAACACGCTTAGCTTCTTGTAGCATGCTCTCAGTTCATCGACATGCTGACTCAAACTGGAAGTACCTTAAGTGATATTTTTAGAAATTCAGTATTTCATAAGGTCTTTACACACGCTTGATGGCTCCTACCTGTGCCGCCTGGGAGTCTTTCTGTAAAATAAACCAAGAACACTTCTGTAGAAGTGTATTCTCAGTTCTTCTCCACATTCTGCAGAAGGAAGAAGCTGTAAGAGTCTCAAATGGCACAGTGAGTGATTGTACAACAGAGCCTTCCTCCTTAATGTGAATATATGAAGTACTGAAATGCCAGGAATTGAACCCAGGACCTCTTACATACAAAGCATGCACACTACCACTGGAGAGCTCCATCCGCGATGACATCATAAACAAACCACCATAATGCCAATCACTGTTGCAATGTAGGTCACACATGACTCTTTGCTGATTTTCATACAAAAATCAAAGCAACACTATACTATCACTGGAGTGAAAAGGACTGTGATTGCTGGGAATCAAACTCAGATCAACTGCTTGGAAGGCAGCCATGCTCACCACTATACCACCATCATGGGTCACAAGAAAGGACAGTGGTTTCTACAAAGTCTGCAACTCTATCTGCAAATTTGAGATCTAAAAGTTCCAAAACATCCTGCCTCATCCCAGAAGGTTCTGACTGACCCACAGACCAGTTGCAGTGACTTCATACACTGTCTCCTCAGATCTCCCCAGGTTCACCATGTACTCAACCTACTGTTTGAATACCAGAGAGGATGAGGTGAAATGATGCTATCCTACAGTATATCAATACAAGAAAATTGGAGAAACATACATCAGAAGTGGGATTGAAAACACATTCCTATCTTCAGAGTCTCAGAAGTCTCACTATAGAGAAAAGACTTCAGTCTTTCTTGAGCAAAGGTGCTCAAAAACCACTCTGTCATTGTGAAACAACTACTACAAAACAACACTGTTGAATAAGTTACAGGCCCTGCAATTTTCTAAATCTCAGTTGCCTCAAATAAATCAGGAGGTCCTTACTAAAGATAGCATTGAAATACAGTAGATGATAGTGTTGATCGGGGTGTGTTTAATTCATCTCCTGTCATACATATCAGGATTTTATATGATATTAATTATACTGCTGGATTAATCCATGTTAGTGCGCTTAATTGATAGGTCCCATGGAACAACATACAGTCTAGTAGCACAACATAGAGTCTAGAAACCACAATGATCCAAAGAAGGAGTAGTTATCTCTATAAAAAGACACTGGCTTGTTATTTATCTTTAAATATTTTATCGCACTCATCATTGCTACTTCGCTAGCTAGCTAGCTAGAAGTTGACAATAATGTGTCATATTTGTTGAAATGGAAACATTAGGAAGACATACCTTCACATACTTCTAGTCTCTTCTTCCTCTCGGCTCTTTTCTCTTTTCACTCTTCTTGTACTCCTGAAGGCTTGGCTGTTTTCATCTGTGTGGAATTTGTAAAGAAAATATATTTTAACAGTGTCTGCTTCTCTCTAGTATAGCTGTCCATCAACTGTGTTAGCTGTAGCTTCCTGTGCTCCCCACTACTCTCTCTATACGGCTCTGGGTCTCAGCATAGACTCGAACTACTGCTGCTATAAACAGTCATTCCGCTAGAGGGAGTTAAACCCCAGCCACCAGCATGAAAACCAGTGATCCAAACCACTAGACCAGATGGGACTGATGTATTAGTCCTCTGTCTCACCACCATCACTTTGCGTAGCAGGTTAACAGAGTAGCTGAGGGAGATCTTGTCCTAATAAGCAAGCAGTCAGACTTGGAACAGGATGGAGCTCCATCTCCTCCCCAAACTTTGTTTGGTGAAGTACAACCAAGTCCATCATCAAAGCAAATAAATAATCTAGCAGACCATGTGTGGTATAGACTGTAAAAGAATGGATTTAGCACCTGATGACGTCACCCATTGGTTTGGGGAGTCCTTTTTGTGCTCCTATCATGGTCATTTGAACTGGTCCATCTTGGATTTACAGTGGGCTGGTACTTTCCCTATTTGGAGGAGAGGCGGTAATCTTACTGGTCAGCTGGCTGGAGATCCTCGCCTACTAACTAAGTTAACAACTGCTACTGAACTGAGCTAGCTCTCAGGCTAATCTAGCTAGGCTAGGCTAACAACTCAGCTACAGGCAGATCGTACGTTGCTGCTGTGTTTTAAAAATCACCTTTCAGATTGAGAGTTTTTAGTTGGAGCACAGGGTTTGGTGGATTTGGTGGAGTTGGGGGATTCATTTGTACTATGATAACTGTGAAATGATCATTTAACATGTTAGCTACCGTGGTTTCCCAACACTGCCTCCAATCATCTAACGCTTATCCAGCACAGCAGCTTCGCTGACTACTGAGCATCTCTGGGTGCATGAAATGTCAAACTTTTTAAACAGAACAACATAATGGGGGCCAAGGTTGTATTCCCACACTAAAACAGAGTCAACATGCTCTGGTCATATCATGTCACTCAGCAGGCATCAGTGAGTCAGGCACAAAGTCTTTATAAGCCAGTGCAAAATATGCTCGAACACATGTACACAATAAGTGGCAGCATTCAAGTAAACTCTTATTTACACAGCCTGGTGGATACTGGGATAAAAATAGTACTAGAGTATTTACACACTGAAAAATAAAAACACATAAATCCTTTGATGGGTCGATTAGTACACCTCAACAATCCCCATGCATGTTTTAGTGATGGTGAGTAGCTGAGCATCCGAGAGAACACACGCAAACACAGGGAGAACATGCAACCCTCCAAGACAGGAACTGGTAGGCCCTTCTGCTGTGAGGGGACAGTGCTAACCATTGTACCACCCTGTCGCCTCACACACTTTCATATTGCCAGAAACAAAACACAGACCCCTGAGTGTAGCCTAGCCTAGCTCAGATCGACATGCTTTAGCAAAGAGCTAATCGGCCTGTAGCTGACTGTGAATCCTGTCACTCAACGTAGAACTTCACGCCCCACTTATGCAAGTAATCTGCTCTGGCCTAAATACTTCTAAACGGTTGTGGTAAAAAAATTCACCACCCTCACAGTAACCACAGAGTGGGAAACGATCAGCAGAGACCAAAAATCAAAATGTACCAGGCTGTAAATATGTTTCTTAAAGCTGTAGAGTCTAAGTTATTTTAACATGGTGGTCACTGGAGAATTGCTCACTTCCTCGGGAAGTCAGCCCCAGCTGCTGGACGGAATGAAGTGAACGTAAACAAGTGGCTCCTTTGGGAGAATCTACACCTAGAGTGGAGGGCAGCTTCTGAATCTGGAATCATCTGAAAAAATATTTTGAAATTGTGATAGTGAGGGCTATGTATTCCCACAAGACATAATCTACAGCAAAACGTTGAAATTCGGTGTCGGGTCATAGTGATGTGCCTCTGGTGTGTCTAGTAGATTTATAGTTTTGGCTCCATGTCCCTAATTATAACAACTCCAAAACCTCCCATAGACTGCAATGTTAATTTTCTAAAAATCCTAAAAAAGAGGAAATTCTCTCCTTGGGAAAAAACTGGCCACTGTCGGCCTTCTGAGTGAGTAGAGACATAAAATGTTCACTGCTGTGGATCTCATGCAGATTCCTGTCACTCTCTCGCCCAAAACTAAGTCATACCTTTATAGTTTTTGATTTACAGGAGGAGTTCGCATGGTCCGACTCAGTTCAACTGAACTTGAATGGAGCGGGAGAGAAGCTGCTGGAGTGGGGAGGAGGAGGCTGTCTCCCCATGGAAACGCCCAGGTGGGGTGCACATGTGGCAGTGGACCTGCTGTGGATCTCTGCCTATTAGCCAATGCCAATGATACACACACACACACACACACACACACACACAATGATACACACAGAGGAAGAACAACTCTCGACTGACTTGAAATTCAGCGGCAGTCAGTGTATTGCCTATGTGGGACACAGATCCAGGGGCGGTCTAGACTTTTTTCAGGTTTCATAGGGGTGCCCCAAGGGGTGCCTAAGCCATGCAGGGGTGGCCATGCAGGACAGGGTGATATGCACGCACCTCCATCAACATAGCATCAGTCTGCACATCCAAAAAATCTAAGCTCTACTCTTTACGGCTTTTATACTAGTAGAGTATCTGGGACAAGTCAGTTATACTCAGTGACAGAGTGTGAATGGATGTTAAGGCCATATGTGTCAGGTGGGGATCTTACATAGACACATATATAGAGATTAAGTGATAATCCAGACTTCTATATGCTACATACACACAGAGGATCGGAACTGTTTCCTAACAGGAAGCAGAGAGTGTATGCTTAAAGTCTTCTCTACTTCTCCCTTCATTGTTTCCAATTAAGCTGTAGCACAGTAGGTAGGGTGGTAGCCTTCCAATCCAGTTGTTGGGAGTTTGAACTTGGCATTCTGCTTCATCATTATGTAAACATGAGTTTAAGACATATTCAATATTAAACTTTTTAAATTAAATTCAAATATTTTCAACATTCAACTTTTTAACTTAAATTCAAATATTTTCTCAACATTCAACTTCTTTAAATTTCATTCTAAAATTTTTCAACATTCAATCCTTTAAATAAAAAGTTACACATCTTTCAATATCTAACTCTTCAAATTTAATTCTAAAATTTGCAACTTAAATTCAGTTCAAACATTTTTCAACATTCAAAATCTAATTCTAAAATTTTCAACATTCTACTGATAAGTCGCCTGCAAACTTCACAATGCGGGTTGGGGGCAGCAGACCTGGGGACGCTCGTTATGTCATCAGGCTGAAGTCCTGAGCCCAAAGTTAGAGGGTGACTAGGACTGAGGAGTTCTGTCCGACCTGCACAGATTTGTGGTCTGTCAGAGAAGCAGTGTCTAGCAGCCAGTTGCAAACAGGGTGTGCTGAGGCTGATAGCCTGTATGGCCCACAAGATGACGAGACTGATCCAGACGTGGGCATACCACCCATGTTGCAGTGACCATTGTAAGTGGCAGCTGAAGCTGTTTGTTGTGCACAAGTGCTGTGCCTGGAAACCTCAAATCTTAAATGCCTAAACAAAGCAGCTGCATGAGAAGGCTGAACAAGTACCATTACATTCAGTGTCTGGGCAGGTATATAATTAAAACAAACTACAACTCGTGAAAAATATCTACACAATAACAAACCAGTAATCTAGTGGCAAAACATGTCTATGCTTAAAACAAATCATATAAAATAGCACAAGCATGACTTCTCACATCTCAACAGGGCCTATCTATCATGCAAGGGAAAATAGAACCTCCTCTTTTCTCCGCTGTGTGAAACCCTTCCTATTGTCTCCTGAGATACATAACCAAGCAATGACCACAAATCTATTGGGTTACAAAATGCTTAGGGAAATGAATCAACAAGAGTCTGGAGAAGAATACATAGTAATTTTACCATGCACTCTGAGTGAAACACCTAGGCAGTAGAATGAGAATGATGTGATCTTAAAAAAGAGAAATAAATCTAGTCTGCATGCTTTATGTGCAGCTGAAAAACCATCATTTAAGCTAACACCTCTGGTTATATGATTTTTAAACTCATGCTCATAAAAATATAGCTACAAATCTAATTCAAATGCATACACAAAAGGTCCTTAACACTCCCTCTCTGTTTGATCTCTATCTCAGCATGAGATCACACACTTACATCTGTAGGGGCTTAAGAGCGATTCCCTCCAATCACAGTTGAAATCAATCTACCTGAAAGAGATCTGACACAGGGGCTACAACAACAACCACAAAGTGGCCAAATAAAATTATTACTACAGCCACAACCAATGAATAATACTATGAATATTGAAATTAAAAACCATAATTTGTACTTGCCAGTCCACCAATCAAGGAGTGATCCCAACTGGGATTTATCTATGCCAGCACATGTCCCTTCAGCTCCCTAGAGAGGTTTCTCCATGGCTCGTCAAGGGCCTCTGCTCACTGGATCCACCAGGAGCTCTATTGTTAAGGATGAAAGTACAAATGAACAGGTATCTCCTAAACATAAAGCATACTTAACCTTTTTCAGCTGGAAGCATATCTAAATCCATTCTTATTTTGACCCATCATCAGAGATAGTTGCAGCCAGTTGCTCAAGTGTAAACTAGCTATGGTGTCTCTAGTCTTAAATCTAAACTTTATGCATTTAATTAATGGAATTAATAACAGCCCATCTACATTCTTGCAGTGAAATCTACTTAAGGAGAAATAAAGAAAAGACCTTGAGAGCTGTGCTACATGTGCAGCGCCACAGATTTTTTGTTTCAACAGCTGTGACACTCACCCTCCCTCTGTGCGCACCAGCTTGTAGACTGTCTTAGTTAGGCGGTGGGCTGGGCAAGGCAAGATTTCCTATTTAAACAGATCCTCCCACTGAGGAGTAGAGACCTAATTCTTTTTGTGGACAACATCTTCATTTTTCAATAAATGAAACAAAATTGTTGGCACTCTTACCTCTTGCACATTTGTTTATCGCAATCGTAACGCGTCTAAGTTACTGGTTCCAAGCACCTGCAGTGGCAGCTATGTCTCGTCCCGGGACATGCATGGACGAAGTTGTAGTTATTGTCCAATGACAGATCTCGGGAATTTGTCCGGTTACCATGGATACATTGTTAACCAAGTTGCTGCAGTTGTAAGCTAACGCTTATAGGAGGCTACGTACATAATCAAAGATAAAGATCGCAGTACACGCTTTTACACACAATGCTAATATAACAACACAAATTTAAATATCAATCATCTTTAAAAGTGAGATGAAATTAATCAAGCTAACTGGACTGTCATCAAGTCTTCGTGGATAAAAGCAGGGAAAATGTGGCATAATTTAGATGCTCGCATCTGTCATCCCTTCCTTTGAAAACATTACGCCTTCTGTGAAAAAAATGTCATTGTGAACTTTGCACATAGTAACTGATTTCCAACATCTGAGGTCCAGTAAGATGTTATTTTTTCACCTCTGGACAAAATTAGCATGATGTCATAAAAATTAGCCACACACATACTATGCACTCCTCCTCTTGAAACTAGCATTGCTAGCAAACCATAGAAATGGAGTACTGTATGCATCTTTCTGATAAAGTATCTGGTCCTGTAACCCCCTTTATAGAGACACAGGATGGAAGAAAATTTTGACTTTTGCTGTGTTTCTGTGGGAGAGACTTAGTACCAGAGAGAGGTACTGTGGGCAGAAGAGCCAGAGCTTAGATTTAACCTAAAAACCAAGGTTTAGTTTTGTTTGTTGTTTGTCATGTCAATAGTCAAGTATGTTATGTGGATGGCTTTAGCTTTGCCAAGAGACTGAATATGCAAGTTAGCTTTGACTACATAGTATGTTCATTATCATGTCCATATACAGTCATGGAAAATTGCATAGGAATTTTGTGGTTTCTCTCTAATTTCTTGTTCATTCCTAATATTCTGGTACCTACTAAACGTGTATAATACAAATGTAAATCACAATGAAAAATGCAGCTGGTCACATAATACTTTAGTGTCCCATTTTGACATTCTTAAGCTTAATTGATTCTGTGGGTACTTAAGAGGCCGGCTTTCCTATACAAGCAAGCAGCACTGCAATATGCAGTATCCTAGAGTGGTTTCTTTCGCTTACATTCAAGCTCGTGAGCACAACTCAGAAGTTGGTCAGCCTCAAGCATAATGCCTAAAACAAAAGAACTGATGTGAAGTAACAAAGGCAGCCATCTTGGCACTGCTGGAAATTGGTATGAGTGGAGAGACAGGTAGCTAAAAAACTGAAGATCTCCAAGACAGCCGCTCATTCCAACACAAAAAAATGCTGAACATGGCACTACTCAAATTGCTACCTGGTCGCGGGCAGGGAAACGCCTTTTTCTACCCACTCTGCACGAGATGACACTCAAGGTACTCATCCGCTCCTGTGTCAGGAATCGTCATTGATGACCTCCAGGGACCTTAAAAATGAGTGGGCACTGTCGTAGAAATGTGACTTGCTCGGCAAGGGACAGTTTGAAACCGACTGTTTGAAGCTGGACTGAAGTCACTGCAGAGCACGTAAGAAGCCCTTCATCAATGAAAGGCAGAGGAAGGCCCGGCTACTTTGCTCTCGAGACCACAAGTGATTGGACTTGCTGATGATTGGGCTATAGGTTCTTCAGTGATGGAATCCAATTTTTGAATTAGATGCTCACTCCAGCTCAACTCTACTGGTTAGGAGGAAGCTCTGGTAGCTTAAGCAACCCAGACTGTCTTGCCTCTAAGCAGTAAAACAACATGGGGGGTGGACTCAGTCATGATCTAAAGTTGTTTTGTCTCGAGTGGAACAGGGCAAATGCACTTGTGTGAAGGCCGAATGAACCTAGGTCAAGTAATAGGACTACCCTTGAAAACACAGTCTCTTCCATCAGCTGGAAAACTCCCTTTTCCTGCCTCCAATGACTGGATTTTCCAACAAGACAATGCCCTCGCTACACAGCAAGGTCAGTTAAAGCCTGGATGGAGAACTACAACATTTCAAGACCATGCCTTGGCCTACCTCAATCACCAGATCTTAATCCAATTGAAAACCTGTGGAATCAATCATCAAACTCAAAATGGAGAATCAGCAAGCCCAAAACAAAGAAAATTTGTTTGAATTTGTCCAACAGGAATGGGCCGCTGTGACAGCAGAAACAATGTCAGAAGCTGGTGGAGAAAGTATGCTAAGACGCATGGCTGCAGCCATCAAAAAGAATGGTTATGTAATCAAGGTATTGAATCTCTGTGTGTATCAAGTGTGTTTAAAGTAAACAGAAAAGAAAACATGGAATGCTTAAAAGCAGTGTTTTTGGCGTACAATGCCATAGCTGCTAGATGTAAGAATTGGGAAAGTAATTTTGGTTATTATCAAGAAAACCAGCTATGGAAAATGAATAATCTTTAGTTCTTAAATTAAACTCCTCATGAGCTATTTTTGTTGTTATCATTATAATTGTCCAAACAAATGCACCTCTTAGTTGAGCTGTAGGTATTAAAATTAACAAGAAATTGAAGAAAACAAGGGTGGCTCCAGTAATTTTTCCATGACTGTATATACAGTAGTATATAAGACATGCATATATATAGAAAATATATATATATATATAAAGAGTGTCCACTGGAAAGGCCTTAACATTTTGAACTTCTTGAACTTTTTAGAGTATAATCTTATGGATCTGATCTTAGGAGTAGTTACTAGTTTAGTTTCCTTTAGGGAAAGCCAAAATGGATGTGAGTGTAAAGAGAGTTTCTGCACCCTCAGATCTCACCTATTAATTGTTGCTAAAATGCATTTGTAAATTTGATAGATATATACTGAACCTGGAAGTGACCAACAGAAGCACAAAGATACACAGAAACACAGGAATAAAAACAGATGTAACTGTACACATAACAAAAAGTAAATACACAAAACTTATAAGGGCAGCGGAGCCAGTCATAAAGGTGTTCTTGTCCTCCCCTATGGCAGCCAAAATAAAGATGACATTTTTACTATTTATACTCTATTTGGCTACAATAATATGCCTTTGTATTTGGAATAATAGAGTGGAGATATTGTAGAAAAAACATTGGTCAGTAAGCCAATGGTCTTATCTTTGTCATGTTTTTCTCCTGTACTCTGCTGAAGATCAAAAGCAGTGCTGTTCTAAAGTTGGTACCTTCTTGCTGTGAGACGACATTAGCTTCAACCACTGCACCACCGTGTCGCTTTCTAGCAAATAGTCAGTCAAATAAAAACACTTTAACAATGATGTTTTTCTTGCTTTTGCAAATAAACTCCTGAAATGTAGTGTTGACATAGATATATTGAGTCATAAGCCCTCTCACACACTTGCACTGTAATTCAGTGATTCTCTATGGATTATATAATATTATTATAATATTAACAGTTAACCCAGGTAAGTAGTATGTATAAAACATTAATTTATATTTTCACAGTTTACTCCTGGTAGTCCTTACTGAAATGTCATGCAAAGCCGTGGGTGTACTATACATCAACAGCGGCCAGGACTAACACTGGCCAACATGGTATATCACAGTCCTCATGCAAGACAAAAAGACAAATGCCAGAAAGCTCTATGTCATATGAACACATATAGAAGTGGGTACCTACTTTAATAACTGGAGGGATTCAACAGTATTATGGGTACATTTCCGACGCTAAGATCAAGTAAGTAACAAAATTAAGGGGCAGCTAGATACTGGCTTTTTTCTGGATCAAATAATGAACTAGCTGTACTGTAAATACACAGAAGGGAGGCCTTCTGTCTAAACCATAGTCATATGGTAGTACTGTGGGTGATTTACGGGGAAATCTGTTACAGCTCATATATTCACATCAAACTGTACATTTGGGATCAGTATTGTAGTTGGTCCACTGTGGATCAGTAAGTGAGCCTGTCTAGATTCAGAAAAAGGCAGGTGAAAAAGTATTGTAAAGGCAATCAAATACTGCTGAACAAAGCTTGGGCAAACCCTTACCAAAAACAATACTAACGTGATTGCAAAGCAATAGCTTATTTCCTGCACCTTATCAAACATTACATCTGATTGATCTGATCAGTTCAGTCAAACAAGACAGGATAAAGTGTGCTTAGAATTAGCAGAATTAAAGACTCAACTCTTTAAATCATGTGGTATCCTAGCATACAGTATTATCTGTAAGTTTTCACAGCACTCAAAAGCAGCCCGCATGTAGTCCAGAAAGTCAGCCCAGCAGGCTGGCAGTCCATTTAAGTAATAAACACTGAGAGGTTACAAAATGTTGGGTAATATTACTACACAACTGGAGACAGCCACTGAGTTGTGTGACATATGCTGGAATAATCTGATGCTTCTTCTGTTTGATATAGGGGAAAATTGTGGGAGGAGAGCCCTGCGCATCCCACCCCTCCCAGCCTCTCTAAGGAAGCACTGGAGAGCTCCGCAACACAGGAAAGAGAAGCTGGAGACTTGTTGAATTAGAAGACTCAAGGAGTCAATCCAGTAGCACAAAACACCATCCACTGGACCTCCAGGAGATGAACCCAAGTAGCAATGGAAGTACTACCCACTGGATCTCCGGCAAGCAGGTGTCGGAGCTCTTCCGGTACTTCCCGCGCAATGGAGACTGTGGAGTTACCAACCTCTGCAAACTGCGCTCCCTTTCACACCCTCAAGTTCAGGAGGACAGTGGGATGTCACTAGTGACGCCACGCACAAGCTCCTGCCCATTCGTGATCGTTCCTCAAAGCCCATTTAAGCCAGCAGTGGATGGTCTGATGGAAAGCAGCTACAGACTCAATCAGGAGGAGTGGACTGCTGAGAGATGGCCAAGAGTCCCAGTGGCCACCAATCAGGCAGTGAGGGGAGGTGGAGCATACAGGCCAGAGGCAGTGCAGGCAGCTTGGCAGGAGAGAGGGAGATTGCACCATGGACCATGATCTTGTAGTGTACTAGAAGTATGCCAATTTAATACCAATTCAGACTAAATTAAAATATTTTTATATTCATAAAAGTATGTTTTAAATATACTTTTGAGGTGTTATTAAACCTCCTCAAAGCACACTTCCTGAAGATGTACTGCAAGCAAACCCTTCTATATTATCTTCCTGTGTGTGCTTTACTACGTACAGGAACAGTAAGTAAGAGATCATCCGAAAAGTCTATCCTGCTCCATTACGTATAGGTGGGACTCTGAGCCATATTTATATAGCTGCAGCACACAGATGTGTTAAGTTGATCAAATAAATTATTATCATTTTGGCTTCATGGTGTGCTGTGCTTTAAAGTGAGCGAGACTATTTCACAGTTTAAAGTTACCACATGTCACTGTCGAAATGAATCTAGTTTAGCCTAATATTTGGTCGTTTCCTTCGTGAATATAAGCACGACTTTTCCTGGCCCTTATATTCTGTTTAAGGTTCACAAAACCTTATTTTATCATATTTATTGATTGATATTTAACAAAAAATACAAACAACTGATTTATAATTTTCTTTTTATTTATCTAGACGCATTGAAAATCAAATGGTGCATGGCTATTTCTATGTAGAGAGCCAGCTTTCAGCCCAGAAATAAAACTATCCCTGCAGGCCATAAATGTGTAGATGTCTGTACGGCAATATGCACAGAGGCATGATATTTTTAAATGTATTTGTTTTTAATAATTGGCTGTGGTCTGAGGCTGCCAATGACTCAAAGAAGGTCATCGGCTAATCAGTCTTTTTCGTCGTTACTAATACAAACGGAACGGCCACGCTGGGCTTTTTACCCATTAATCCCTCTGTTGTTTATCTATCTCATTTCATCCCACACCGACACACTCAGAAGCATGTCCAGCAACCAATAGTGACTGTTGAACATAAAAGGTGAGTAAAGATAATTATCCATCATGTCTTTTCATTTGGGTCCAGTCTCGAGCATAGCATTTCATATCCCTGGAGCATACCCACTCATGCTAGTGTGTCATATTCACTTTTATTCATGATACCCGCATTAAGTATTAGCATTGAGCTAGCTAAGTCTAGCTGCCGTCTGCACTTGCTACATACCTCTCCGCCACAGACAGTTGGGGTGTAATCATTTCACAATTTATGTACTCATCCCTGAGAGCAGTAAGGATAGTCACAAACTAAGTTAATATAGTGTAAATCTACGGCACATAGAAATACATTGCATGGTGTTGAATAATTTAGCTTAGCTAGCTGGAACAGTCAATGAGCCCAAAACGATGAACGGTTCATAATTCAACTGGTACAATAAATACAGTTAATTTTCTTCCATTTTAGACTCTCAGCAAATCAAGAAACTGTAGACTTTTCATTAATGACTTAATGAAAGAAAGAAATAAAATGAAAGGTTGTGTTGTGGTGGTAATGTTGTTGTTTTTTTGTCATTAATGTCTGCCAAGAGTTTTTGCATTACAGCTTTATTAAATTACTCATGCAACACTGCGCACACACACACACACACACATACACACACATAATAATTATTGTTGTTATTAAGTGTTTGATCATTTTATGTGAAAGATCAGCCTGTCTTGTTGAGTAATGTCTCTTTTTAAGAACTGCTGCTGGTCTTGTTTGGATCTTCTCCTCTCTAAACACAAATGATAGGCTGCCATGGCCTCTAGAAATACCTGCCTGCTGTCACCTCAAAAAAAAAGAGGACAACCAGGAAGAGGGTCCTCACCAGCCCAGCTGGTCTCTGAAGCTGACAGAAGAAACAAGTTGGCATCCACAATGTCCAAGATCAGGTTTGTCCTCTACTATATGAAGATTATAATAAGCATAAAGATGATATATAGAATAGTTATGGTAATAGATACAGATAAAGTGCAGCAAAACATGTCTCTGCAGCATCCCAAACCAGAGAAAGGGGAACTCTGTATAAGAAGGCCCTAGATAGAATATCAAGAGATGGTAAACTCTTGGTGAGCATAATGAGTGTTCTGAAACAGCAATTGATTATTTTTTAATACATCTATTTCCAGTTTCTCCTACTTTATTCAGGACTATGTTTTGTTAGAAACTTAATAATTTACTAATGTTGATAAACGATGCAGGTAATAAGTTGTGAATGATGCATTTCTTTTCTTTAATTTTGTCTTCAAAAGTTATCTCCAACATGCCTATAGCTATCCATTATACCTTGAGTTTTAGGCCTGCTTGGAATAGCTGATGCCCTTTTAGAACATCGCCTCCAAACACTTCAGTGACACCCCTTACTGCCATCCAGTTTCCTGAGGCAACAGGCACAACCTCTTCTGTTTGGACTCAAAGGCAGCGCTCTTCTGATGCAAAGGATGAAACCTGCATTGCTCTGTGCTTTTTTGATGCAAACTTGCAGCTGAGAGGAATAATCAACCAAAAGTGCCACAGGTGTTGTGCAGCAGAAGCTGTCATCAGGTGCTCCTGAATATGTGCCACTGGACATGAAGTTTCTCTGTGCTACTCAGATATGGAGGCCCACAAAGGGAACATCTTCCATGACAGAGAGGCTCTCTCCATGGTTTTCTGGAACCCGCCCCCCTACAACAGCTGTGGTGATGGATGATAATGGCCAGCCACAGTTTTTAAGGAACACAGCACGTTAAGATTATTATTATATTACAATATCCTACTGTAGTGTCATTCCTCAGACAGTGTGTACACATCAAGCAATTGTAACTTTATTCTCAAACCTAAGAAGAAATGAGAGGTGGAAGTGTTCATAGCTGATAGCTGATTGGTAAAAAGTGCATGACTGGTTTTTGACCAGCATATCTTTGGGGAATGATACTTAAATGTCCACATTGCGTACACACACACACAATGACAGTTGAAATACTGTTGTGGTTGGCTTTTTTAATGTGTTTGAGGCACTTATTTTGAGGATGAGGTAAGCATGTTTGAAAATGCATTGGAGAAAGAATTACAAATGTAACCCTTCTAACTTCATTCTGTATTTTAGTATGTCAATCTCCTGTTCCTTCACCAGGACCACCTTGCAAATATAATCTGCCTCAGGCAAAACTATTGCTATTTTGGTATGAAAATCCTACCCAAATAAACAAAAATACTTGTTCACAGGCCGATGTGACTGTACTTCTGTTTAAGAAATCCCTGTCCATCCTGCTCTGTTGACGTGACTCCTGAGGTGAAAGACCTGCTTTTGTATCAGACTTACTATCTAGTACCAGCTGCCAAACCCTCTACAAGTTTGATGTCTTCACCTCTTTTGAAGCACATGAAGGTGGAGGCACCAGCAATGTGCATACAGGTCTTATTGGAAATGTTGGAGCACAGATCTTTAAAGCTGGAAGGGTAATCTGTCTTAATCACATTGAAACATATATTACATATTACTTTATTGTTAATATTAACAGCAGGCATCACTTAAAAACAAATCATAATCCAATTACTTGTAGATCGGCAGTATCTGTGCTGGACACATTCCAGCTAATTTTCTTTAAATTCTTCGCTTTGTCACTTCAAAGAAGAGGAAATGTGTCGTCTTCAACAAGTTTGGTCTGTCCAGCCTGTTCTCCAGACAGCTTGGGCTGTTTGCCAGATGGGAAACCACAAACACATTTCAGGTTTTCCAAGCTCAAAAGGGTAAGTATCAGTATCAGAGGTTAGTTTTAGGATTGTTGGGAAGACATACCCTAGCTAGGCTTTTTGAGAATAATTTTGATATTTCAACAAATACACAATAATGTACTTTGTCATCACTATTATATATGGACAGGACTGAGGAGCCAAATTTATATTTATGGGCTTGTTCCTGGCCAAAAGACAAAGAGTGTATCCACATTTGTTGGATCTTTAGTCAGAGGTAAACGTGCCAACCGTGGGCAAGTGCTTATGAATTATAGATTTTTATTGCTTGTGAAGCTTTTTGGATGTGTTTTGAGATGTAATAATGTATGTGTAATCTGACTTTGTAGGGAAATGACTCACTTGCCTGTGTCCTACCAATATGAAAGCTGGCAGAGCCATGTCAAAAAGTCTGGTGCTCAGATAGACGAGGAGGGCATCTCAAGTTGCCGCTTGCAGGTTTGTATTTGTGTTTGTGTGGATACCCAGGTGTAGTTCTTGAGGCTGGTGTCACAATTCCTGTTGTCATCACAGTCCAAGCCCTATTCATAGTAATACCAGCTAAGTATTACTTTATGCTTGGATGCAGAGTTATATTTACTCACTCTTTGTTGCAGGGAGTGTTTTGTTTTGTTTTTACAGACATCCAGCTGACAGGAGTTTTGCCTTTGATCAGAAGTTTATTATCAACCACTGTTTTTTTCTTTCTGATTACTCAGACATAGTTTTCTGTTGTGGACACTGAACCACTATCGAGAGAAATATTTGTCGATTCATCGTATCTCCAGAGAGAGATCTCCAAATAATGCAATGTTTCTTCTTTCAGTATGGATTTACATGCAGCTAATCCTCATTGCTGTTTAAGATATTTATCCCTTTAATCAAAATGGCCTATGTGTCATACCTTTTACAGTGATTTGTATTTATTGTAGATTTCAAGTAGCACTTAAGAGGTGGCTCCTGATCAAACTGTCAATATGCTTGCTTTCGCTTTTTCAGATCCTGGGCCCACCTCCAACAAGGTAGCCGAGCAGCGTACTAGAGCTTTGCAGTTGGGATAAGATACAGAGATCATTACTGAGTGTCATGCATGCTAAAAGCCCATACACCAAAATGCGAAAGGTGCCATGCAATCACTCAAATTGTAATGTGACAGCAGCTACAGGGAAGCCATCTAGACTAGCCAACAGGAATATGCTGTATTATAACCTTCTACTAAGTGTCTTAAGTTACTCTCTTGTGAATTTGTAGAATGTTGTGTTTTTGTAATGACATATTTGAACGTATAATTTTTCAAATCTAAAGCAAAGGACATGCTCTTTAAAAGCTGTGCATGTCATGCATTATTGGATTTGTAGGGTGTCACGGTATGAAAATTTGAACTGTCGGTTACTGCAGACCAAAATGATCACGGTTTTTGGGTATCATTATGGCATTATTTAAAAAGTGTGTTGAATATGTTCACAGAGCATACTCACACAGTCCCACACAACTGAAAGAGTTTCAAAAAAGTGCAAAAATACAGAGAAAGCCTGACTGCAAGCATGAAAGTAGTTCTATGATAAATTAGAACTGGTAATTGTTAGAAACATTTTTATTAGCTACCTCTACAGAACTGTAAGCTTGACATCTCTACTGGATGATGTTCTATCAGAAAAAACATAAAAAACTATGGGCTTTGTAACTCTTTCTTACATTGTGCTGCAGGTGAGATGGGGGTGGGAGTAAGCCAGGATGGAGCAGGAAACACAGTTGGAGAGTAAAGGGAGCAAGTATGTAAATATTGTAAAATGAGTCTTAATCAAAACCAAAACACTAGAAATGGTTATTTGTTGTGTAAATTCTGACTCAGTCTGGGTGTGAGGGGAATAAACTTATCCTTTATATCATCCTTATTGCTGAAACAGACAGGTGGCTGGTCATATTTTTAAAGTTACATGTTAAATGCATGTTGCTGAAAGGGACCACAAATGTCAAATGCAGGGTTTTTTCATAAACTTCTTATGCTGTGTATATAGCCTGGAACATAAATGGAATATTTTTCTTGTAGGTTAACAGTTTTCTGTCCCGGGCAGCCTCATTGTACCAAATCCATGACAAAGGCAGGTTAAAATCACAGCTGTCACCTCAGCACTCAGATATAAAAGTTCTCAACAGTGTAAACATTTCATGAACGAGGCAGCTGTATCACTTACTGTAATTAAAGTGACTAAACAACAGACTAAATTCCATTATTAATTCCTACCAATTGTGATTTCCTCGTAGATTAACTAAGAAGAGTGAACACGCACACTCAACATGTCATTGTGTGGACACAGAAGAAAGAAAGACAACCCTGCCTCATGCACTGGGCCTACCAATAAGGTGTCAAAGTATGGGAAAAATGCAATTTCCTTTCTCATCTCATATTGTAGAGTCCTCTGGGGATAACGTCAATGGCCTGGCCTGAACTCAAACAGCATAGATGACTACAGAGGACGCGTAACTCTATCCATCTTGTTCACTCAGTCTTTATTTATCCTCTCATCACCACACAGGACGGGATAGATTATTGATAACCTTTAAAATGGAAACAGAGCATTAAATTGAGATAAGCAAATTTAGAACATAGGTATATTTGATAGCTTATTGAATCATGGCAGCCTTAAATATCAATATTATTTAAACCTGCAAAAAAATCAAGTGTTAAATTTATGAGTTAGGTTGTTGATTATTCGGCATTTGACATTGTGGGGCACTAATGCACCAAGTTGATTCAGTTCTTTAGACTTGCTCTCTCAACCAAATAAAAGAGGATCTAGTATATGGGCTACTATACAAATTAGGGAAGCCAGTGTGAATAAACTAATCTGTGTGACTTCCAAAAGGAATCCACAAATCAACATTCTTATATACTATCTGTTTATACCTCTGTGAGTCTAATTGTCCATCTATTTGTTTATTTATTTATCTATCTATCAGCATTATCTAGCTTTGGCAAATGAGCACAAATGAATTAATGAATGAGTGAATAACTAACTGACTAGTGTCTACAGAGCAGGGCAAACAGAAGAGGAAAGACACTTTTGTACTCCATCCCACTGATTGAGAACATCATTTAAACTCTCATAAAATGTAGACACACCGACAATGCCTCCTATGCTCATCTAAACACTTGATGTAAGCTGTCTTCTCTCTGCAGCAGCATGTTACACTGAACAGACAAAGAAGCCACACACCTGTCTGCTGGCACACTTCATCAGAATGGCTCCTCCCTCACTCTCCTGCCTACCTGGCAGATACCCAATCCGCACTATTATTATTAGTGTAAGGATTATTATATTGATATTTATATGATGATTAATTAAATCTAGTCCTTTAAATAAATTTTAGATATGTGAAAAAGTGAGAAAATATGCTGAATGCCTCATTCGATCAAGCTCTCCTGACTCTAACACATATTATATATTTCCTATGAAAAAAATCTGTGCTGTTATATAATTGTGGATTTTACAGCTTTATGTGATCATTTTTCTCAACACCTACTTTTGTGGATACAGATTTAAGTCTTTGTCAAGGTCCCCATCTGTTTTGATGGAAGCTTAACTTAAACTGGTGGGTGTTTGCATTACAGTGGCATTTCGTCTTGTTTTTGTTTTGTTCTCTTTAAAGATTCACCAAAGTGGCAGAGGCTGAAGCTGTCAGCTTCTCAAACATAAAGTAGTTGAGTACAACCTTGATGAGTGAAAACCCAGCAGCAGTGGGTGTGGGATGTGAGGCAAATGGACTGCAACAGGTGAAAAATGAACTGTACTTTGATGTCTTTTTCATGTAGTCCATGTTATTCCTTCTCACATCCACAATAGCATATTATTTTCTATGTTGAAAATGATATTGTTGATGACATTTCTCTCTTTAGTTATTGTTTACCCATTCAGAGGAGAGTATCCACTCCAGGGTGTACTGAAGACATGTGAGGGCAGACGTTGAGAACATCACTGTGTAACCCTTGCATAAGAAACAAGACCTGTACTGTCAGTGATGGTTGCAGTTCAAACTGCTTACTCCACATAGCACCAAAAGATTTTGATTCAACTACAACACAAGTTCTCTTTTTCTCCCACAATGCAGATAGAAAAACTAGTGAGATAAAGAAAGAGAAACAAAATGATATTAGCTGAAGAAGAAGCTTGTGGAGAAGGTTGTTCAGTACAACCTCAAAGGTTGGAAGACTGGGGACAAGAGGAGTTGGCGTGGTAGTCTGGACAGGAGGGTTACATCCCCACCATGGGAGAGGCAAGGAAATGGTATGCTAATAAGTTAGCTTGTCTTGTTAGATCTTTGGAGACTATTCCCACACTATGACCGTGAAAGTATTGTATGTTAGTAAGCAAATTTTGAACAGTTTTCAATTTTCAGATGGAACAATGGTTCCGACTCCTCACTTATTTAAATTTATTATTATTGTATTTTTTATCAACGCTGCTAATTTGAATTACAGTTTTAATACTTTTGTACTGTGGCCATAATATACTGAGTGCCAGAAAGGTTAGCATTATTCTGCCATAATGAAGTAAATATACCTTTGTCCCGTTTCTCTCCATTCCTCTCCTCAATCTGGAAGGTAAATAAATTCCATGCTTGAAGAGGACTGTTTTTTGACCAGGTGATGCTGGTGAAACGCTTGAGTGGAGGAGGAGTATATCTGTTAAAGGAGATGTCTCAGCACGCCCTTACCTCCCGGGCTGAAGTCAAAGAAGTGGAGACACTCTGAGAGGACAGACTTTGGAGAGCCTCAAACCAACAGTATGTATGAGCTCTTCAAAGGAGAATTCTTTTCCCTCCACTCTGGCAAATAGGTTTAGTCCTACATGTGTAGAACACCTTCTGCTATTTTTTCACTGTTAGAAATTATGCCATGCATTATGCTGAACTCAGCAAATGTCATGCTTTGTATTTCTGATATATAATGGAAACAATAAGTTATCAATATTATATAATATGATATTAAAATCAATAAATGATGCTCTGTATCAGTTGTTTTGTTTGTTTTCATTTACAGATTTTGGTGAATTTGATGAGGAGGCTGGCACAAGGGCTCACTAAAGTCCTAGTGGAAGAGCGCTCTCTCAGTGAAAAGTCAGCACAGACAGGCTGTAGATGTGTGTACTGTAGCTTAGCCTCCATGGATTGTGATCTACTTCACACACAGAGACAGAGGAGAGTGAGGAGTAGGACTCAAGAAACGGGCTTCACTATCCCAGAGTCAGATTCAGAGGAGGAAGAGGGAGTAAGTGGCCACTGCCTGAGACATGACTGGAGGCAATGCTCACACTTGTATGGTGCCGCTTACCAGCCCTGGGATGTGGATGTGGATTTGGATTGTTTTATAGGTGAGGTTAGGTGACTTTATTTGTAGTGTCTGTAGGTAGATTTGTTTTGGTAGTGTAAACAGAGGATGAGACTGGTTGGGATGGAACAACAAACTAGACAAACAGGAGCAGCATCAAATAAAGAAACAGCTAAACCACAACAAGACAGAGTACTCAGATGTTGCCTGGGACCAGAACCGAACATTTTTTGGGTCTCAACAACAGAAAATGTCTGAAGATGAGCGGCAGAGAAAAATCTGGAGATTTTTTTCTTTTTCGCCTCATTATAGAGAAAGCATTAAAAGATGAGTGGAAGGGGCAAAACTGGAGCCTGATCGCTTCATTATATGTCCGTGTTTTCGTCTCTTGGTGGGGACTGTTTCCTTTATTTTTAGATCCCACGTGAATAAACTGGAGTACTAATTACCCTTTTTTATTATTTCCAGTGTTTCCAGTTGGGCAGCTGGCCACAATGCCTGTAATTCTAGTTAGTAAATCCCCCCAATAATATGCATTTAAGTTTGGACAATACTGGGTGAGGTTGAGATACACTGGAGATGGTGATTCCCCCCAACCGTGATTATGTCGGGTGAGACAGAGAGGTGGCACACCTCTTGAGTCCTGCTGGATTAATGCCTCGATGTATATTCTTTTCATCAAGCGTTGTCAAATAAGCAGACTTTGAACCAGGTTTCCTCCAGGAAGGTCCTCTCATAAGATTGCTGGAGGTACAAGTATCAAACAAGCTGGCTATGAAATGGGAAGACTGGTCTGTTAGATCACACATCCAATTGGATATCACCACTTTAACTGTAAAATTCTGGACCGGTAGGGTGTCGGATCAGCGATATTGATTTATACTGTAGGTGGAGGTATTGTGACATCTTTGCCACTCCAGTAAACCAGTGGACAGGTTTGGCATTCTGGGATGGAGTAATGGAGGTATAAAGTTAAACTCCGAACAGATGCCAAAGTATAAAATCTGAGCCATACCCCACCTCAGTTTCCCCTGGGTATAATGGCTGTGTTATATATCCGGCCAGTTAGCTCGCTTGTTTCACCTGTCATTCCACCAATCATCAGGTGAGGTGCAGGGTTTCACTTGTGTATGTTGAGATGTGGCTGTCTGGGCCGCAGAGCCAAAGAATGCAATAAGTAGAGTCTGTGCAGCCCATGTGCTCAAAATTACCATACATTCTCTTCAGCTGTCCAGCTGCCTTACTCTTACAAGGGGCAGATCCCAGCAACAGCCTGATCCTTCCACCAGGCACCTTCCGGAGCAGTAGAGACAGTCTCCGCACAAAACAAGTGCTATGGGCGCAATAACAGCAGCCGGGTCCATCAGCCCACGAGAGCAGCAGCAGCATGGTCCATCAGCCCCCACGTAGAGCAAACCTGGCAGAGCAGCAGCTTGGTCCCATCAGTTCTACGCAGCAGCAGCAAACAGCAGCAGCATGGTCCATCAGCCCTGTCCAGAGAGCAGCAGCAGCAACAGCAGCAGCATGGTCCATCAGCCCCAAAAGGAGCAAGCAGCAACAGCAGCAGCATGGTCCATCAGCCCCACGAGCAACCGCAGGAGCAGCTTGGGTCCATCAGTCCCACAGAGCAGCAGCAGCAGCAGCATGGTCCATCAGCCTCCCAGCAGTGCAACAGGCGCAAGCAGCGTTACGGTCCATCAGCCTCTGAAAGCAGCAGCAACAGCAGCAGCATGGTCCATCAGCCTCAAAGGAGCAAGCAGCAACAGCAGTGCATGGTCCATCAGCCCCACGAGCAGCAGCAGCAGCAGCATGGTCCATCATCCCACAGGAGCAGCAGCAGCAGCATGGTCCATCAGCCCCATGGAGCAGCAGCAGCAGCATGGTCCATCAGCCCCAAAGGGAGCAGCATTATGGGGGGAGTCCTGGTCCTTTACC